>JAOWAR010154316.1:0-10997 GCA_028571005.1 Clathrina lutea
GGGGGGGGGGATGGTTAGCAAGGATGAACTTGTCGGCATGTCTGCAATTGCTAACTAACTCGTTCCTTTTGTTCAGAATCGTCTGCTTGTAAGGATGAACTTGTTGGCATGTCTGCAATTGGCATGTCTGCAATTGCTAACTAACTCTTTCCTTTTGTTCAGAATCGTCTGCTTGTCAGCCATGGTGATTTTCAGTTTTTCTGCCAGGCATAACTGGCATCGCTTCGATGAGCTATTGTATGCCTTGGCCCGCTGGCTTAGCTTCGACGCCACTTTGTACTGCTGCTGCTTTCCCCTGAGAGCTCTGTGCTCTGTTTGTAGCGGTCGTTCTGCATGGATGTCAGATGATTTGCGTAGCGTGCCTTGAATGCGTAGCGTGCCTTGAATGCGGAGCGTGCCTTGAATGCGGAGCGTGCCTTGAATGCGTAGCGTGCCTTGAATGGGGCAGCCGCTGCGCCAACATATCTCTTGGTGTCGGTGCTTGATGTTACTTCGGCATAAACAATATCCTCTAACTTGGCAGCGGCCGTTCAGCGGGCAATTAGGCTTGTCGCATGGTTTTTCTTTTTGGGGCGATTTGAGCAGTGAGCTCGAGTTGTGCAATCGGATGGCTGAGGCGATATTCGGGAGGCAACTATAACTGACCTTCACCGTGTTCCGGTCGAAAATTTTCGACAATCTGGAGGTCTTTGGGAAATGCTTCTCGATGTACGCCAGAAACTTTCGTGCAACGTTGGTCTTAACATTCTTCGAGTATAGGGCGGGTTGAACCATAGCACATTGCGCTTGCGGTTTTTCCTCCTGCTAGCGGTCCGTTCGTTTTCTAAGAACTCCGTGTCGGCTTGGAAACCACTTGCTGCTAGCGCACGCCTGTACGTTGGGGCGGCTTCTTCGAATACCTAGGCCCCCCCTATGTCCATGGACAGGGACGAAACGCGTCTGTTGATCGCTTTTGGTATGTTCTTCAAGATTGTGGGTGGATGGTTGGATGAGCTGTGAGCATACAAAGGCACGTCGCCAGGCTTTCGGTATGGCTTGTATTTGCCAGTGGTCAGGTCGAAACTTGCGTCAAGGAAATTGATGGCTTTTAGGTTCACGTCTATAGTTACCGAAAGTCCATAGCGGTTTGAATACGCTTACGATGGTCTTGCGAAGTTTGTCGGCTCGTCGGCCGGTGGAGTTCTTCAGGACGCCGAGCCCATCGTCCCTGTAGGGGCCAGCCTGACTTTCCGATGTGCGGCGCAAGCTTGTTCAGCAAAAAGGCTCGAATTCACAAATCTCTGCTCCATCGTACGAGCCCATGGTGACGTCGAATGTGCTGTGACTGTCCTCAGTTTCATCCAGGCGGCCCCGTTGCTCAACAGCAATGACCTCCTGGCATTCATGGTGATGTTGATTTCCTTCTCGTCGATGGGAGTGAGCTGCCAGGCGAACGCTAGGGCTTCTTTGAGCAGGTCCTCAGTTATTGAGGGGTAAAAGTTAACCACGTCGAAGCAGATAAACGTGTGCTTCTCTTTCTCTTGTATAGCCGCGAACCAGTCGACAACAGAGGACGTGTTTTTCCATAAATTGACAGCAGTCGAGCCTTGGACCGCCTGATTGATTCACGCCTTCAGACTCACACCAACCTCCACACCAACCCTACATAAACACAGAGAGATGTCCTGTTTGTGCCAGTTGCCTGATGAGTGCATAGCAACGAAACTCAGAGTTGCAAGACCTGCCGTGTATAGTCCGTTGTGTTTTGTCACTCTATATACTCAATCTCCAGACAGCACTGTTTCGGCCTTTGTGGCCTCATCAGCGGAGCACAGCGTGATGAGGTTGGCCTGATACCAATGAGAGCTTTATAGGCTCCCAAAGAGTTTAAATCAGGCCTTAAATTGCCACCTTGCCAGAGTGCTCAAACAGAAATCCACCTGCCAAGACAGGTGGAAATCAGTGAGCTCTGCTTAGTGCGAACGGCGAAGGTGGCACCTCAAGAGTGCGCAAACCTTCACAAGGCAGGTGAGCGTAATACATACATATTTCTATAACAGACTCAGCTGAAGGCCTTGGAGAGAATGAAAGGAAATACTGATCAACAGGCAGACTGGAACTCTAACCCAGGGCAGTTTGATTTATGTTACCGCGTCGAATGAGAGGGAGAGAGAGAAAACGGCTGTACTGAGCTGCAGCAGATCAAAGATATCTCAGTGGAGAAGTGAAAAACTTAGGAGTGTCAGCACCACACAGTGACTCTACTGCCGAGGGTCAGATGAAGAAGTTGGTCCGAACTCAGTGAGGCTTTTTGGCGAGTCTTATATGAGAAACGCTAAAGTATAGTGTTTGACCTTCCCGGGATGGCCTCGCAGTTGTAGGCGTGCACCTTGTGTACTGATCATTGTCCTTATAGTGTTTCCTACCGATTGAATAATTTTTATTCTGAGTATTCATACTTTAGGCGTGTCATGTGATTGCCTCTCTCTTTTGAGGTGGTAGCCTAGGGTGGTGAAACTGAAAAAAACCTATTTTTTGAAATCGGGCCTGAAATTTATAGGATTCTGTTGAAAACTGTGTGTGAGTGAGTTGAAGTTTCTCTTCTGAAAATTTCATCGTCTAGGCCGTCATTTGGCTGAGCTATAGCCTCGAGAAGTTGTGGTGTGATATGATCACACCTCAGTGCAAATTTCAAAAATTTGAAATTCCGCCACGTGCCGCGTGCACCTAGTTTGGAGTTCCGCTACGAAAACAGGTTCGATTCACGTCCTTTCCATCGTTAGGTTCCTTAAAATAGTGGGCAGACTGCTCAATTCTGTATCTGGCATGGTAGCTGAAAGCACATCTTGCCGACGCAGATGGTGCCTGAACGCTCTCTGTACTCTGTGCTGGCAAACTTGGTGGTTTCGGCAGGTACAGTACTGTGCTGGTTCCCGTGAAACCTACGCTCGCGTGCGCCATACTTACGATTCTTCTCCTTGTTCGCCATGATACGAGCTTGTGCTACAAACTACAACTCCGATCTCTCCGATCTCTCGAAACTGTTTGAAGAAGTCCGCAATTTACCCCGCAGCCACGCTTTGACTACAGAACTGTATTACTAAAGTACTGTATTTATTATTAATACAGTAGCGGACTTCTTCAAACAGTTTCGAGAGATCGGAGTTGTAGTTTGTAGTACAAGCTCGTATCATGGCGAACAAGGAGAAGAATCGCAAGTACGGCGCGCGCAAGCATAGGTTTCACGGGAACCAGCACAGTACTGTACCTGCCGAAACCACCAAGTCTGCCAGCACAGAGTCGTCAGAGAGCTGAGAGCGTTCAGGCAGCATCTGCGTCGGCAAGAAAGTTGGGGCGAACTAGCTTGCCTTCAGAGCTCGAGTGGGCTGAATAACATGTTTGTCCTTCGTCGACTTCACACGCGGACGCCAATGGGGAAGAGGAAGCGCGTATGAGCGGCAGCGAAGAATCCGATTCTGACAGTGAGTTGAGCTGTGATGAGGAGAAAATCGAGTCGTGAGCTGCGAGTCTGGGACCGACGTTGATGTTGGTATTCACTTGATAGACCTCGGAGAGCTTCAGAAAGGACTTGATGCATCCGCGTGCTGCAAAGCCTGCAAGATCGATACTGTGCGTCTGCAGGAGTCACGCAGAGAAGGCTTGGCTTCGATCATGGCCTTTTTGTGCAGCAGTGATGCTTGTGGACACGTCGCAGAAGTACCTCTGGCAAAACGAGGATCAAGTGGCAAGTTCTTTGAAGTGAATCGGTGCGCTGTTTTGGCGATGAGGATGATTAGGCGTGGATTGAGTGCCCTGCTGAAGATCCGGTGCCTTCTTTTGAACATGCCAAGGCCAATGGCAAAGGGATCCTCCGATACCCACCATCTGGCTGTCCATGAGTCTACCTGCACTGTTGCCCGAGATAGCGTGAACAGATCTGCCGCTGAAGCCAGAGCAGCAAATGAAGTCAGGGTGAAGACAAGTCGGAAGAGATTGCCATCACAACGGACGGTCTTGGATGCGACGAGGTTTCACCTCACTTCTTGGGGTGTTCACTGCTTTTTCGTGGATGACAGGGCAGGTGGTGGTTCTGACACTGCTGTCAATACACTGCCAAGCAGTGTTCGTATTGGCAGAGACGGTTGTAGAAAAAACGAGGGTATGGCGGAGCAGCACACGACATTCAAAGATCGTCAAGGCGACACGTGTAATGTAAACACCACTCAGTCCTCACCTGGCATGGAATCGGAAGGCATCCTGAAGCTTTTTGAGCGATCTGAAGAGCAAAGGGGCTTGGTTTACCGTGTGTTCATAGGGGATGGCGATAGCAAGGGGTTCTCAGCTGTCAGGAACGCTGAACCGTCCGGCCCTGAGCGCAGCGTAACGAAGGAGGAATGCATCGGCCATGTACAGAAGCGAGCAGGAACCAGACTTAGAGGTCTGAAAAAGGACGTGAAAGGGAAGAAGCTATCAGATGGACAGGGCATCAGTGGACGGGGCAGACTGACGGATCGAGCAATAGACCTTCTACAAGTTTACTACGGCATGGCAATTCAAGGAAGTGGTGGCGGCGTTCAGGTGATGGCACGCAACATCTGGACTGCTCTCATGCACCGGGTGTCGACCGATAAGAACCCTCACCACCAATTCTGCCCCACTGGACCTGACTCGTGTTGTGGATGGCAGAAACACCAGGCAGGGAGCGGGGAGGAGTACGTTCACCACGACTCCATTCCTCAGGCTGTGTTTGAGGTTGTCAAGCCAGTCTGGTTGCAGTTGTCGTCTATAAAGAGCTGCTTTCCAAGTGCACGCGCCAGGCGACACAGAATGCCAACGGATCTTTCAACGGCATGGTGTGGCACTTGTGCCCTAAGGAAGGATTTCAGTGCTGGGAAGCAGACAGTGGAGACTGCAGTGGCTCTGAGTGGGATCAAATTTAACCATGGCGCTGTTGAACTCACTGATGTCGTTCGGGGAATTGGCTGCTCAACGGGTCCGCATTTGGTTGCAGGATTGGAGAGGGAGGACAAAGAAAGAGTGTACCAGGCAGAGAAGAAGGCATCAGAGACGGGGAAGAGAGAAAGGAAGAGGAGGAGAAGAGTTCGAAAGAGGTTTGAAGAGAACCTGATCGAGCAGGAAGGAGTAACTTATGGAGCAGGGCAGTTTTAGGGAACTGACACTGTCACATTGCAGTCCTCTTTTTTCTGCAAAATTCAGGGTGTCCGGCTATTGACCCCCAAACCCATACATTTTCGGATTCTGAAGTCTGGCCAAGATGGGTCAAACGCTTCGAATGCTTTCGTATCGCCTCATCTCTCAGCGAGAAATCCGAGGAGGTGCAGGTCAACACGCTGCTCTACGCAGTGGGCAACAACACTGTAGACATCCTGGCAAGTTTCGGTCTCTCAAACGAGGACGCGAAGCAATACACACCAGTTAAAGAAAAGTTCGATGGCCACTCCATTTCCCGCAAGAATCCGATCTACGAGCGACCGAAGTTTAACCAATGTCGCCAAGAAAGCGGAGAATCGGTCAACTCCTTCACTACAGCTCTCTATGCGCTCGCCGGGCATTGCAAGTACGACATGCTACGGGAACAAATGATCCGTGGTCGTCTGGTTGTGGGCCTGCGTGATGCTCGCCTTTCCGAGAAGCTTCAGCTGGAAGCCAATCTCTCCCTCAATCAAGTAAGCTCGCAACACCAAGTAACATCCATCAAGTAAGCTCGCAACAGCGAGGCTGACAAAGCGCAGCAGTCAACGGTCCACTCTGCACCAACCACCACACTGTCAGCAACGGCCACTGGCTCCGCTGACATCGCAGCTGTCAGGTACGCCTCCTCGAAAGCGAACTTGACCGCGGCGCCAAGGCAACCGCACCGAGGCATCAGCCAACTAGCTCACAGTCGAGGGTGACGACCGGAGCACCTCCCCACGCTTGTAAATGGTGCGCCAGGCAGTCCCATCCCTGAGACCGCTGCCCCGCCAAGGGCGTCACTTGCAGAGCGTGCGGCAAGCAAGCCAGGCCACTTCACCAAGGTATGCCGATCACCGTCAATCAGAAACCACAACTAAAACACACACCCACATCCGTGCCCTCTGCGAGGATGAAGCCTTCCTTGGCGCCATCGACTCACCGGAAACGTGGTCAACTCATGTCTTCGTGGCCGGTGTCCCGATCGACATGAAAATAGACACCGGTGCAGACAACACCGCCATTCCAGACACAGTCAACCAAGGCAACCTCCAAGCAACTCCTTCCCTGAAGACACCTACACACATCCTCCGCGGACCCGATGGTCGTGCTCTTGACGTTGCAGGCTGGTTTAACGCGCCTCTCTCCCTGCACTCACCTGGAAACTCTTCGTCCCACCACAAGGCCTACGTGGTCAGCGGACTCAAGGTCTCCTTGCTTGGTCGGCCTACTATTTCGGCTCTCCACGTTTTGCAGACTCTCAGCAGCCTTTCCCTCTGGCTACACCTCGCCGTGTTTCTCTGCTGCTCCCTGAAGCGATCACGAACGAACTGAAACGTATGGTCAACCAAGACGCCATCCGCAAAGTGGATGAACCTACCAAATGGTGTGCAGGCATGGTTGCTGTCCCCAAACCGGATAGGCGCATACGGCTGTGCGGTCACGAACGAACATTAACCAGTATGTTCGTCGTGAATGACATCTACCTTCCATCGAGCACCTTCTCGCAGATGTTCATGGTGCTCAATTTTTCACGAAGCCTGACACCAATAGTGAACTTCACCAAATTCCACTCGACCCGTCATCGCAACTGGTCCCAACGTTCATTATGCCGTCCCGCCGCTACTGTTAGAAAGAATTTCATCAGCCCCTGAACAATTTCGAAAGCGCATGGCCACGATCCTCGACGGGTGTGCCGGAATCATCCTCATGATGGACAACATTCTCATTTTCAGTGACACGCCTGACGAGCACAACTGGCGCCTCACGGCCGTGCTCCGTCATCTCATCAAAGCAGGCGTCACCCTCAATCGTGCCAAGTGTGTCTTCGGTCAGAAGCAGGTGCGCTTATGCGGCTACCTGCTTGACTCTACTGCCGTTCGCCCAGACCCGGCCAAACTCTCAGCCCTTGTCGACATGCTTCCGTGGAAGAATATGAGTGATGTCCGCTGATTCATGGGCATGGCCAACTAACATGGTCGATTCTCTCCAAACTTAGCCACCCATTCGCAGCCTCACCGTCAGCTTCTCGTCAAAGGCAACGCTGGGCTTTGGGACGCTCCTCACCGAACCGCCTTTGACAAAATCAAAGCTGATCTCAGCAGCGCGCAGGTGCTCGCAATGCACTCTCCCAACAGTAACACATGTGTTGCAGCCGATGCGTCGTCGTTGAGACGCGGCGCAGTAATAACGCAAGCCAACAGCGAATGGCGTCCAATCGCCTTCCAATCCAGATCAATGGCCCCAGCCGACACTCTTTACTCGCAGATAGGGAAAGAAGCTCTCGCCGTCACCTGGGCCTGCGAACGATTCTCACATTATCTCATTGGCCTACCATTCCGCCTGGAGACAGATCACAAACCTCTCGTGCCACTACTCAGTACGAAGCCACTCGACGAGCTATTGCCACGGATCATCCGATTTCGTTTACGTCTGATGCGCTACACAACTTTCAATTCACCATGTCCCTGGCAAAGACCTCATCACGGCTGACGCCCTCTCACGTGCCCCTGTCTCTCCAGCTACCGTCGCAGACCTCACTCTGCAAACTGAAGCTGACGCTTACCTTCCATGCGTCACTGACTCCCTGCCTGCTTCAGACACTCATCTCACCAACATCGCCACAAGCCCAACAGAAAGATACCGTTTGCAGCACCCTGAAAACCTACTGCGAACAGGGATGGCCAGGCTACGATCACCTCCCCACTCCTCTCAAACCGTTCTGGTCTTTGTGCGGTGAAATCACCCAGACACATGACGGTCTCCTCTATGTTTGTCGGATTCTCATACCACCATCTCAGCGCCTTGAAACTCTCGAGCAACTACACCACGGCCACCAAGGCATTACGAAGTGCCGACAGCGAGAATCTCACTCCGTCTGGTGGCCCGGCCTCAGCGCAGAACTTCAAGCGTACGTCGAACGCTGCCCCTTGCGCATTCGCCAGCGAAAACAACACGCAGAACCGCTGATACCATCATCTCTCCCCGATCTGCTGTGGCAGAAAGTCGCAGCCGATTTCCTCGACTTCAACAATACGAGCTACCTGGCAGTCGTCGACTACCACTCACGATACATCGAAGTAGTACGAATGACCTCCGCGACGACAGGCACGATCCGCAAACTCTGCCAAATCTTCGCCTGAAACGGTTTTCCTGAAGAGTTGGTTTCCGACAATGGCCCGCAAGTTCTCTTCGACCAAGTTTGCAGCCTTCATTGCCAAAATCGGGATGCGACACACCACCAGCAGTCTTCACTACCCGCAGAGTAATGGCATGGCCGAACGCGCTGTGCAGACGATCAAACGTCTTTTACGCTCACTAGATCCCAAAATGGCACTCCTCGCCTATCGAGCGACCCCTCTGCAGAAAGGGTACAGCCACTTCTGCCGTCCTATCAGCACGCAACTCCCCTTGACACACGCGAGCAATGCCGACCCGCGACCCCCATCGACTTCTGCTCACACTCAGACGACATCAAGCAGTGCCAAGTCTGAAACTTCAACGATTGCCATCACGCTCGAGACTGGCGCTACAACCAAGAGCCCCTCCCTGTCTACCTTCCAGACCGCAGCGAAGGTCGCATCATATCTCAACCTGCCACACGTTCCTACATCGTTTCAACTCCCTCCGGCGACTTCCGTCGTAATCGTCGCCACATCAATGCTCTTCCGCCAACTTCAGGCCCACAAGCTTCTACACCACCCCAGCAGCGTGACCTCAGCTCTTCCCCAGCCAACACAAAGCCTGACGTCCTTCCACCTGCAGCATCGCCAGTGAAAGAAAAACCTCAGCCCGCTCCTCCAAGCGCCAAGTGCAAGTCTATCCGCCCGGAAGGGAGATGGAGTGACTGTAACCCGAAGCGGTCAGATCAGCCGCCACCGGAACGACTGAACATGTAGATTCTTTTGCTCTCGGCAATTACCTCCTGTAGTACCTTATTGTATCTCTCCCCGTCTCTGTGTCACTTACAAGTCCCCGTCCTTTTTTCTTCGTGCTCCTCAGACATGTGTACAGTACTGTGAGCACACCGTGCTGCTCAGACATGTGTACAGTACTGTGAGCACATCGTGCTCCTCAGACGTGTACAGTACTGTGAGCACATCGTGCTCCTCAGACGTGTACAGTTCTGTGGGCACATCATGCTCCTCAGACATGTGTACAGTACTGTGGGCACATCGTGCTCCTCAGACATGTGTACAGTACTGTGAGCACATCGTGCTCCTCAGACATGTGTACAGTGTTGTGAGCACATCGTGCTCCTTAGATATGTGTACTACTGTGAGCACATCGTGCTCCTCAGATATGTGTACAGTACTGTGAGCACATCGTGCTCCTCAGACATGTGTACAGTACTGTGAGCACATCGTGCTCCTCAGACGTGTACAGTACTGTGATCACATCGTGCTCCTCAGACATGTGTACAGTACTGTGAGCACATCGTGTTCCTCAGACATGTGTACAGTACTGCGAGCACATTGTGCTGCTCAGACATGTGTACAGTACTGTGAGCACATCGTGCTCCTCAGACATGTGTACAGTACTGTGAGCACACTTCTGTTTCTTCCTTCTCTTTCCGCAAGGGAGATGTGGTATTAGACAAACCTCCTTTGGTCACCTCAGGCTACATAAGAGAGATGTGGTATTAGACTAACCTCCTCTGGTCACCTCAGGCTACATAAGAGAGATGTGGTATTAGACTAACCTCCTCTGATCACCTCAGCCTACATACACCTACAGACAAAACCCGCTGACACACCTGTTTGGTTCAGTCCGTCTGGTATTCCTCCCACGTTCCTTCCTCGCACTCCTTTCCCTTCTCTGTCGTCAATATAACCCTGGGTTCTTCTAGAATAAAGTCAGTCTTCAACTCGGTAGTCTCTCATGTGTTCTGCATAGTTACCACACGAAAAACCACAACAACATACCTCATTGCTCAGGTGCAAGGAAGAGCCAGGCAGATCAGCATTGTTGTGTCTCAGACTGAAGGTAGGAAGAGCAAGGCAGATAAGCTTTGTAGTGCCTCAGACTGAAGGTAGGCAGAGCAAGACAGATCAGCTTTGTCGTGCCTCAGACTGAAGGAAGGCAGAGCCAGGAAGATCAGCATTGTTGTGCCTCAGACTGAAGGCAGGCAAGCGCCAGGCAGATAAGCATTGTAGCGTCTCAGACTGAAGGTAGGAAGAGCAAGGCAGATCAGCTTCGTAGTGTCTCAGACTGAAGGTAGGCAGGGCAAGGCAGATCAATATTGTAGTGCCTCAGACTGAAGGTAGACAGAGCAAGGCAGATCAGCTTCGTTGTGCCACAGACTGAAGGCAGGCAAGCGCCAGGCAGATCAGCTTTGTTGTGCCTCAGACTGAAGGTAGGCTAGCGCCAGGCAGATAAGTATTGTAGCATCTCAGACTGAAGGTAGGGAGAGCAAGGCAGATCAGCTTCGTAGTGCCTCCGACTGAAGGTAGGCAGGGCAAGGCAGATCAGCATTGTAGCGCCCCAGACTGAAGGTAGACAGAGCAAGGCAGATCAGCTTCGTTGTGCCTCAGACTGAAGGAAGGCAAGTGCCAGGCAGATCAGTTTTGTTGTGCCTCAGACTGAAGGTAGGCAGATCAGCATTGCACTGCCTCCAACTAAAGGTAGGCAAGCGCCAGGGAGATCAGCACTGTTGTGAATTGGACTGACATATCGAGTTGATCTGCTGGCCACGGCGAACTTTTCGATCCGGGAACTCGAGCATGCGCATGGGCTCCGCGCCGCCGTGAAATCATGTGTGCACCTCTCAGTGCGACGCTCGCCGCGCGGCCATCAGGCACGTAGATGTTGGCCAGGGTTGCATG
>JAOWAR010154327.1:0-10996 GCA_028571005.1 Clathrina lutea
CAGAGATTGAATATTATGGATCAGAGATTGAATTTCATGGATCAGAGATTGAATTTCATGGATCAGAGATTGAATATCATGGATCAGAAATTGAATTTCATGGATCAGAGATTGAATTTTATGGATTAGAGATTGAACTTCATGTATCAGAGGTTCAACTTCATGGATCAGAGATAAAATTTCATGGATCAGAGATTGAATTTCATGGATCAGAAATTAAATTTCATGGATCAGAGATTGAATTTCATGGATCAGAGATTGATTTTCATGGATCAAAGATTAAATTTCATGGATCAGAGATTGAACTTCATGGATCAGAGATTGAATTTCATGGATCAGATATTGAGTTTCATGGATCAGAGATTGCATTTCATGGATCAGAGATTGAATTTCATGGATCAGAGATTAAATTTCATGGATCAAAGATTGAATTTCATGGATCAGAGATTAAATTTCACGGATAAGAGATTGAATTTCACGGAGGATACCAACAAGGTAAGGGAATAAGCAACAGAACAATTAATATCGAGAAATTGCAGATATTTTCTTTTCAGACAGAAGAGGGCAGGGAAGCTTTGAAAGCAGGAACTGCGACATAGAGAGGGGAGGAAAGAAGCATATCAGAATGAAATAAACAATACTCTTTCGTTGAACAAGAGATGGTAAACTGGCACGATGAAGACCTTTCAGCATGCAGCACGACCTCTGATGATCAGCTAATCACCGTGACTGATCATTGTTGTACATTGAAACACGTCGTTCTTACTTTTAATTCTTTTGTGTGGCGCGTAGAATGCGGATGACTTCAGAAAGCTGTCCTCCAATTTGAATATTACATGTAAAATGGCGCCTATGGTCTCTGTAAGCCTCGTCACCATATTTCACCGGCGAGTCACAATGCTCATCATCATCAGTTTTAAAGGGACACTGCGACGCTTTGCCAAGATGGCGGATCTTGACTTTTTAATCCACGATTGTATCGTCATCACTGACGTGTCGGCTACGTGACAGGCAATTGGCGCCAATTTCCTATCCGCGCGCTCGCGCAGGCCACAGCGCTAGCTCGAGCTGTCAACAAGCTCTATCAGTCTCACTCAGGGCTTGAAGGGGAGTTTCGAGTGGTCGTACCTTTCCTTCCGCTCTTGTCTCTGAGTTGTGCATGATGTCGTCGTTGTCATGTTCTTCGTCATTTTCCTTCCTCGTCCGCTTTTTGATGACCTTTTTTTTTTTGTCTTCCGGGGTTGGCTCACGAAAACACCTCACTCGCTTCCCCGACGAGTGTTTCCTCCGCCCAATGGCATTCGGATACTATCCCAGGAAACACACTGAGGCGGAGGTGAAAAACCGACCAGCAGGCTGTGTGCTCGCGACCCCTTGGCCGGCACACGAAGTGAAGATCGCCTCAAGCACTCGGACAACCAAACCATGTCATGTCCATGTCCATGCAGACAAATCTCGACGTCGAAATTCGCGCCAACTTGCCATTCGCAATCGGAGCAGAACCGCCGAGATCGTGACGCCGAATAAATGTAATACACTTATCCGCCATCTTGGCAAAGCGTCGCAGTAACTGGTCGGAATGTTGCGAGTGCGCCGAGTTCACCCTTTACGATCGTGAACTGCCTGGTGTGTGTGGACTTCCATGTGCATGCCACACACAATTGCACCGAGCTTATTCAGTTATTAGAACGCGTCATCATCACGCACGAATCGATGCGCAGTCGACAGGGACTAGCTGGCGCGCATGCTCGGCCGCGGATTCACCACGGGAAACATCTCGAGTCGCGAACGATCTGCTATCCGGATCCACCTGTGCATGCGCAGTGCAAGTAGTGCATCACGCTTGAAATTCGTCTCGACCTTCACCTGACGTTTTTCATAGCGCATCCGAGGTCGCAGACGCTCGAGCACGATCGCGAGGCGAGTACTGTAAAAACCGGTCGTCAAGAGCTGGTCTACGCCCGATCACAGCCACGCAAGCAGCTCCACTTACTATCGATAATAATCTTATCCAGCTAATCTGGTAATCGCTGCATCATATTCCTGGTGCACGTGACCAGTGCCGGTAGTAGACCCTTTGGCTTTGGCTTGGCAGCGCCGCGAGCGCGCGGGGCCTGGCACAGGCAGCGTGCGCTGACGATCGACCTTTACCATGTTTACCAGTTACGGCTTTAGCCTAGCCCCATCTTCATGATCAAGCTGTGCAGCTGTGATGAGGTCAGCTGTGATCGATGTCCAACTCGGGGAAATTCTCCTCTTGAAAGCCACCTGTACATGTGCAGGTACTATACGAAAGTGCCGATCAATTTGGCGATCAGCGAATATCATAGACGTGGCGTACCGACTTCGGGTATGCACACCGGCCACCTGCGCACCCTACAGTTCGCACTTTCCCCTGCCTCCCGAAGACACGATGAAGATGGCAAGGCGGCCTTGGTCGTTTTGGTCTGCTGGCGAACACCTCGAGCTCATCCTTGTTCGGCTTCCGTCCATGACAACAGAGCATTTGACTTCTGGAGAGAGTAATACCTGTGATTTCCTTGTTTTAATTTATTTTCTTTTATCTTTTTTTTCTTTTTTCTTTTTTTTTTTCTTAGGACACCTTTCTACTCTCCTTGGGCCTGACTTCTGCTGCACCGTACCGGTACCGGTTAGCAGACCGATGGAGGCGGACCTCTTTGAATTCCCCTCCCTAGAACGTCCAGTAATCTACATGTACATCGAAAGGTCTGCAACAATTGTCGGCAACCTTTTCTCATCACATGTCAAATTATGGAGAGTGCGAAGTATGGAAACGGCATCACGGCAAGATGGCTGCGGTCCTGATCCTAGTCCGTTTCTCAATCCCCGTCAGAAAATGGCGAGAAGAGCAAGAAAACAGAAAACAGCCGAAAAATTCTGTGGCCCGGGCAACAGGGGTCTGGGTATAACTTGGAAACCTGACTCCCCGCAACCAGCTACGTAGATACCTATCATATCGCTGTCAGTCATGGCGCCTGACGCGCCATGACTGCATGTACCGGCAGATCGACATGCCACAAACCGGCCGCGGTCGTACAGCTACCGTGCTCCTCTCTGCTGTTCACCTGTGCCGGGCCCGCACCAAGCACTGAAACTACAAAACTCCCCCGCTCTCTCATACACGCACATATGCCGATGCTCGTGCACTGACGTGGTCGTCTGGTATGCCGACACAAATCAGTTAACTCTGTGGGGCTCGCTAACGTCACTGCTCGAACCGATCTCTGAAAAAATAGCGGCAGAGGCCAACGACGACTGCTCGCGGCAAGATGTCAGCGAGCGCTAGCCCGGATTATGGATATGTACCCGGATGTGGAGAGCGGGCTTTTCCTTCTCGCCTGCAGTATTTTCTCGCGCAGTCCTGTAATGCACGCGGGTATACGAGGGTTTTTAAGGCTGACAATATCGACACTGCCGTAAACTGACGCACACGGAAAAAGGCCGCCCAGCGCCTGCGACGTCTAGGTTGTGTCACGTGCGGGCTGGACATCCCCCTTCCCGTTGTGGGAAAGCGGGAGCGCCCCGCAGGATTATGAAGAAAGGCTGCGTCGTCCCGCGCACCACTGACAAGTCACAAGGCAATTTCCCATTTTGTCATCAAACACCGCGTAGTTAGCTAGTTGTCGAGAGGTAAACTCATCGTCATGACATACTGTGACATCGTCATTTGCGGTGTGAAGTTTACTCGTTGCCTATGCCTGGAAGCTGGGTATAAAAAGACGCGCTAGATTTTTGCACTAGCATCACGTAAGCCAAAACAACTTCTCCCGGCGCTATCAGATTTACCCCCGCCTGACCCTACCGAAAGCTTCGTTTCCGGGTCGGAAGCATAGTGCGAGTATAAAGGACACATCGCTAAGCTGCCCAAGGTTGTCTATACAGGAACTCAGCCATGGAGGGCGAGTGGAAGGTTGCCAGGTCGCCCAGCGATGAGTTCGCCTTCACTAACAAAGCGGCTTTCCACCCAGACGATGTTCCGACGGCGGAGGCCGGAGATCAGGAGGAAGGAGCGGAGGGCGAGAAGAAACAGCCAGCCGTGCGCTACGTGAAAGTGAGGACGGAGAACGACGACGCCGAGCACGTGCTGACGGTCGACACGTCGACCAAGGTGGTGCGCGGCGAGATCGCTCTCAACTTGCTGCAACGGAATTGGCTGCAAGTCGTAATCGGAGACAAACTCACTGTCTCCTCGCACGTCTTCCCGGACGACTCCCACTACCTCGAGCGCGTGACGGTGCGCATAGAGCATGTCGTCAAGGCAAGCAGCGGTACGCCGCGACCAAAGCTCAACACGGACAAGATGTCAGCCGACGTTAGCTCGGCCCAACGCTACCTGGCCTTGTCCGTCGGACAGCCGCTCATGTTCATGTCGATCGGCTACGAACGCCGGCTGAAGCTCACCGTGACGTCACTTGCGGCTGCCGACCCTACCGTGCTGACTGGCGCTAAGCGGCCGAGCGAGCCACCTCCGGCGCCGACCGACGAGCTGAAGTGCGGCATTCTGATGGCGAACTCGAACGTCGTCTTTGAAACGCCGGGCAATGACATCCTGCTGACGGGCTCGCACTTGGCCGCTGCTGCGTCACGAAGCAGCATTATCAGTACAGACCTTGACTTCGTCAAGATGGGCATTGGCGGTCTGGACGAAGAGGCCGCTATCCTCTTCCGCCGCGCCTTTGCATCGCGCGTCTTCCCACCACAGGTGATCAAGAAGCTCGGGGTGCGCCACGTCAAGGGCATACTGCTCTACGGCCCACCAGGTTGTGGCAAGACGCTTATGGCCAGGCAGATCGGGCAGATGCTGAACGCCCGCGAGCCGAAGCTGGTCAATGGCCCAGAAATCCTGAACAAGTATGTCGGCGAGTCGGAGGCAAACATCCGTAAATTGTTTAAGGATGCTGAGGACGAGCAGCGCGATGCTGGCCCGGACAGCGGCCTGCACATGATCATCTTCGATGAGATTGATGCCATCTGCAAGAAGCGTGGAAGTCGGTCGGACAACACTGGTGTTCACGACAACGTCGTCACCCAGCTCCTGTCCAAGATGGATGGTGTGGATGAGCTCGACAACATCCTCATTATCGGTATGACAAACCGCAAGGACCTGATCGACGATGCTCTGATGCGACCGGGTCGCTTTGAGGTGCAGATGGAAATTGGTTTGCCTAATGAGTTTGGTCGGCAGCAGATCCTGGAGATTCACACCCGCCAGACCAGAAAGAACGGCATGCTTGATGATGATGTCAACCTGCCACTGCTGGCTCACAAGAGTGTCAACTTCAGTGGTGCTGAGCTCGCCGGCCTGGTCCGGGCTGCGACCTCAACAGCAATGAACCGCGTCATCAAGAAGTCAAGCAAAGATGACTCCAGCGTGACAGTGAACCCTGAAGAGGCAAACAGCATCAAGGTGACACAGGAGGACTTCTTGTACGCGCTCGACAAGGACATCAAGCCCATGTTTGGTGTGAGCATCGACCAGCTCAAGCACTTCAAGCAGCACGGCATTGTCGGCTGGGGCCGGTCGTTCAACGACACGGCAGCCAACTGCCAACTGATGATCAAGAGGATGATGGAGTCGAAGGGAGTCGACAGCATAGACAACTTTTCCTCCATGCTCCTGTACGGCGAGGAAGGCGTTGGCACATCTGCCCTGGCTGTCAACTTGGCCACGGAAGCTGGCTTCACCTTCATCAAGGTGTGTATACCACGGTGTGCCAACACACACACCCAGACCTTCCTCCCTTTACGCTTTGTATACGCACCGCAGGCTCACAGGTCCTGACATCTGTCTTCAGATATCCCATTGTTGAACATCAATGAACTATCTCAATCAGTGCTTTGAAAGTGGTGTATTCGCATGCATTGGGAAACATTCTTGCACTTAGCGCAGACAACTGAACTCACACAGCCTTAATGCATATGTACGAAGTGCAAGGATGGAAAAGGGTTCTTGTCCTTCTCCGTTCTTTCCATATATGGTGCATTGTTTTTCTAATTGCTCTTGTTTTTCTTTCCTTCCTTCAGGTCTGCTCCACGCTCTTCTTGAGTGGAACCACGGAGTTGGCCAAGGTCAATGCCATCCACGAGGTGTTTGAAGATGCATACCGCGCGCACCAGAGCTGCGTTATCGTCGACTGCATAGAGAACTTGATCGAATACACCTCACTGGGCAATCGCTACTCCAGCCCCCTGTTGCAGGTAAGAGAGCAGACCAATCAAGATCAATCTTCATTTCCTCCTGCAGCTGACAGGTAGAGAAATAGCTATTATATAGCTTCTAGCCTGTCCAGGAGAAAATGAACAAGGCTTTCAACAAGTTCACGTGCATGCAGGATATTGACTGTAAAACGGCTTGATCTTTTGAAGCCATTTATTCGCGTAGTTTTGTTTCTTCCATGCATGTCTTATCCTGTGGCTGAGTGTCCAGATATCTGTCTCCGTTGTGCAGGAAGTTCGCATTCGCGTCTCTCACCCTCCACCAGAAGGCCATAAGCTTCTCGTCATCGGCACGACCAGCAACCCAAAGCTCATCAACAAGCTGAAGGTTCGTTTCCGTACACGCCGAGAGCTGCATCCGCTGACCAAGCCGGAGCACGTCGAGTCCGTTCTGAGTGAGCGCAACCTTCTCCCATCTGACGACGTTGTGGATATTTGCCGCCAGTTGGTGGAGAAACCGTTCAAAATTGGCGTCAAGCATCTCATCCTGATTGCCGGTGAGGCTCGGATCAAGCCAACAAGAGATGAGCGTGTGGGCACGTTTCTAGACCTGCTTTATGCTCCGCCGCCGACCGACGACGATGATTATGAGTGAAGAGTGCTGGTTGTTGGCACCTCAGATCAACAGGAACGAGTTCTCCGTATTCTGGCCATTCAACTGACGATAATTATGGCAGACCTCTGCCTCTCCCTCTCCTTTTCTCACGCTCAGGTAGTAACATCTTTTCCCCTCGTCCTTCTCTCTTTTTTCTCCCTGTTTCTGTAGTGTTGGTATTTCCATATCTATTCAGCTTCCTTTCATAATCATTTAAATAGTCTTCTTTCCACACTTGTTGGTATCACGAGCTCTTTGAAGCATTTTTCCTTAGTGGTGTGGATCAATTAAGATGCTGACAAAATGTCCTGAATTTCAACACTTACTAAGTCAACGTTTGGCGTGAAAGAGTAGTTCTAGCCTGGCAGAGTCGCAATTGTCACGAATCTGAGCGCTGAACTATGACAATTCCCTGATGAAAATCCATGCAAGCCCAGATGTCCAGAGATAGAAAGTAATGCTTTACAAAATTTGGGTATTTTGAAGAAAGAGAGGCTTCACGACCTTCGGCTTGTTTGACATGCAATTAATAATTCTCTTCACAAGGTCACTAACTTGAGTTTGAAAATGCTAAAAACAACTTTCCTGCATGAGCCAGATGTGCCAGCTTGCAGTCAGGTTCTGTGTTGCAGCTTGGACTGATCAGGCTAACACTGAACAAATTTGGGTCGAAAAAAAAACGTGACTCGATCCTGCGGTGCCAATTTGCCTAGCGTGTAGCAGATCTAGGTGGGAGAGGTCTTCGAGATTCACCCATTACATTATATCCCATGACATCATATCCCATTACATCATATCCACCCATTACATGTACATCATATCCCCATTACATCTTATCTACCCATTACGTATACATCATATCTACCCATTACATCATATTTACCAATGACATCATATCCACCCATTACATCATATCCACCCACTACATCATATCGTCTAAAAAGGGATGGGCAATGACGCAGCTTTTATATATAGTTTATCCTCTGATAACGAAGAAACTCTGCCCATAGGCACACATGCTGTACAAGATGAAATTTTTGGCTAGCGGAAAATTTCGTCAATCTTAAGAAAAAACCTTTTGTTGGGAATTTATTTTCGTTAATCATCTACGACGTGATTGTGATCTGTAGACTTTATCAGCCCATGTTGTCAGTTAGGCATGTTCCTCTTTGCGAATTAAAATAGCAATGAAGGGGAAATGTGCAACGTCGATTGACATTGATCACCGTTACGGACACTTGTAACTGACACATCATTCAAATACGACATTGGAATAATGGCGCATGTCGACAAAATTTAACGAAATGATATCTCTCGCGGAACTCTCACCTTGTGCAGTAGATTGTACTTCGTTTTAGGATGACGTGTTGGTGTAATGGGCAGTGAACCCGAAGATGACTCAAGATCTCCGTAAGGCGAGGTGCCATAGGTTAGTCAGTGCACAAGAACATCGCTCCTGGATTTTTCTGTCAGGATTCCCGAAGCCAACTGGCAGGGAATTTGAGAATGCACACCTTGTTGTTGTAGTCTCCAATTCACAGCATGCTCGCTTTCTCGATTCTGCGGGCATACCACTTGACGATTTTCGCGGCACGTCGCTTTGAGGACCAAAACTGAATTTACTTCAACAAGGGAAAAAACAGCGTGATGGCTCTTCTTGTGGTTGCTTTCAATAAACTTGCAATGACATGGTGGTTTGGGGTGTACTATCATCCTCCTTCTTGGGCTTTGACGTAGACACAAGTTATCTCACATTCGCTGCACCGTGTCAGATGTGTCTGCCCATGCAGGAGGCGTTCAGGCACTTGCGTTGCACATGCCTCGCGTCCCTCAGACCTAGTAGATCTACATTACGTAGGCTTACGCAGGTTTCCATCAGCTGATGAGTTGACACCCATATCGTGATTATGGCACTTCTCAGTTCCCTCATGACTGGTCATCACTTCACATACTTTACCTCAGTCAGTTCGATCTTGTTCTCAGTTAATCTCAGGCTCTCAAACTCTCTGAGCGCCACTGATTGGAAGAGAGCTGGTGGGCAGGCCTGTCGTTATGGGGATGTCAATTGCTACCGTCTGACATGACTATATACATGTACATGATGAAAGTCCACAAAGGCGGTGCTTGCCTCACTCACGGCCGGCCCGGGTTGTCACGGCTGCTTCACTGTGAAACCCAGGCTATTTAAACCAGAGAAGCCACCATCGTCGTTTGCATCAGCAGACTCAGAGCTCAAGCTACGAGCTTGTCTCTTAGACGAGTGAATAGTTGCGTGTTTTCTACAAAAAAATCAGCGCATTGATCTTGTCTTGGTGCAAGGAGCAGCGCAACTTGTCCACGATGCAGCCAGCAGCCGAGAATACTCACTCCACAGGAACAGACGTGGCCGGTGCACACAAGATGCGACAAGTGAGCTCAGCCAGAAAAGGACATTCCCCGTAATGACCACACCACAATTGAAGGGTTCACTTGTCGAAAGGAATAGGCCTGCTGGATGAAAAGACTTGAACCTCTTCTTCCATGGCTGAGTTGAGAGAGAGAGAGAGCTGCCACTGATAGTGCCTTTGTTGCTGCCATCTTCACTACATGTTCTTTAGCCATCAGCTGACAAAGGGGTGTTTTCTGCTTGCATGCCCTCTTGGGTAGTGGGTCCTAACAGGGTGGTGATGTCTGCTGTATGCCGTCGACATCACTTTTGTTAGCCTGCAGATCAGTGCTTTACAGCACATTTTGAGCTCTGGAAAAAGCGATGTGACCGCATGGAGGAAATGTAATGAAGCTTGTACTGTGGCCAGGGCTGGGAGTTGAAACCCGCGGCACCAAATGGTCTAGCAGATGAGAGTAGCCTAACTATCTGCTCCCATCCTTAAAGGGATACCTTGGAAAGTGGTACTACATTTTTTCAAAGTCGCGTCGGAGGTACCAAGTGATTCCGCGTTCAAAGTAAAATGGCACTCGCAAAGTGTGGCAGTGTTCTAATAAAGGATGGCATGATTGTCATCTTTAGGGATGGCGTGACGGTCTAGGGGATAGTAAAGCGACTTTCGTCTGCTAGGTGATTTGGTGCCTGGGTTCGAGTCTCGGTCTCGGCACGGAGTGCGTGCTCCTTTAAGTTTTCTTTGCTCAATTTGAGCTTTGTTGAACTTTTTTCAGCCTCTTCTGAAGAACCTGATGATGAGGCATTTGTCGAAACTGGGGGTCTAGAGCCATCAATAGCGCTTCCTTTGAAGCAAGGTCACAGGGAATCTTTGCCATTAGCTCCTTCATCAAGGTGGTGCGATACTCGTGTTCAGCAGGTTCAAAGCTAAGTGGGCGTCAGTATTTTTTGGCAATCTTCCTGGTCATTGGCTGGACAATGCTGAACGTGACAGACTTGCCACTGCCAAGGACCTCTGTTGCATTTGCAAAAGGCATGAGAAGTTGAGCTGCCTCCTTTGCCAGCTCCCGGTTGGCATGTTTTAATGCCAATTCACGCACTTCTCTCTTCGCATTCCTGTTGACGACGACCGCAAGGACCGTCATCTTGACCTGCAACAGCTGCTCCAGCATAGAGACAGAATTATTCCATCTTGTTGGGCAATCTTGCATGAGCTTCAAGGCAAGAGCCTTCAGCTTTTTTTGATTCTACTCGTCCAGCAGTTCCTCTCTGAGCACTTGTGTCCAAATATTCGAACAGACGTTAGTAATGAACGGGCAAGGAGAACTTCAATGTGTCGAACTGAATCAATCACACGCCTAATCGGGGTTTGAAGCTTCCAGAGTGGCTCATTGGCACACTTGGTTGGCCCAGCCTTCATCTTGGAAGAGGCTGCGTTCAGCAGCACCGATAATTTTTCTCGTTGTGCACGGCGACTGTCACCTTTTGGATTCAAACTTAGCGGATGCCGTTTTGGCATGTCCAATGGTGTTGTCGGTGGTATGACTCCCTGGGAACACGGACGTCTGCAAAACTGACAAAGCTTTGTAGCTGCTAGTCGTCGCCAGGAATGACCATGCATTGGACGGCAAAAGTTGCGCACGCGCATTGTGTGGCCTCGCGTCGTTTCCTTGGTTACTTATCTTCGCGATATAGCTTGCGCGGCCTGGTGGCGGACTGGCAGCGCAGCTGGTTTGCATTGCACTTGCAGCTACTAGAGCGACAACGGTCTTTCGCAGTTCAGTTTC
>JAOWAR010154348.1:0-10995 GCA_028571005.1 Clathrina lutea
GTTGTCGTGTTCTCAAATTGGCTGGTGGAGCGGCTCACACGTCTGAAGCGGGCAGATCAGCGGCTGTACGGTTTCGAGGAGAACCCGAGTCTGGAAAGCCGCCGCACGTATACGAGGGCAGCTAAGACGTTCACTGCGGATACTGTGTGGAGCTGCAGCAAGTGCCACGGCAACCACAGCCTGCTGACCTGTCGGGATTTCAAGACATTGCCTCAAAAACGGAGGAGGAACTTGATTCGACTGGTTAAACTGTGTTCAGTGCTTAGGTGCCGGGCATTGAGTGTGGGACTGCCCCGGAAGTAGCTGTGGAAACTTGTGTGGTGGAAAGCACCATTACCTTCTACATGGAAGCCTCCAGCCGTCAAGCAGCAGACGCAAGACGCAAGGGTGTAAGGCAGCGTCACCAGAGGGTGCAAAAGTCCCGGTGACAGAAGCAGCCTCATCATTGGGACCCTCAGCAGCAGAAACACATCATGCAAGCCAACCAGGCCGAATGTTGTTCATGACAGTACCAGTCTATATCTTCAACGAGAGCAAGAGACTGCAAGTGACTGCTCTACTGGACCCTGCGTCGTCGACAAGTTACATTCGACAAGACGTTGCAGAGCAGTTGGGCCTCGATGGGCCGATGCATTGCCTTGATGCGTCAGTGCTTGGTGGGCAGACCGTGAGCGGCGAGCGCAAGGAAGTTAGTGTAGCGTTGCAGAGCGCTGACAGCGGAATGACGACAAAGTTTCGTGCGTGCATGGGCATCACCATTTGTTTATGGGTAACGACCATAGAGTAGCGCACGAAAATAGAGTAGCGCACGACCATAGAGTGGCGCACGCCTGTCAAGATGGTGGCCGTCGGCCACATGCTTTTTATGTTCTTTTTGGCCGATGAGTTTTCTGAGTGTGAACATTCTGATCTCTTCGCTATCGCTGCAATAAAATTGTAGTGCTGAAATTCAAGAGGCAGAGTAGAAAGTCGGAGAAGTAGAAGAAAGAGAAGAGAAAGAATGCAAAGGCGACTCACGCGAACGCCGTCCGTCAAACAAAGATACAGGTTGGGTCGGACTCAAACCTGCGGTACGAATTCACCTAGCAAACGAGAGTCACTCGCGCTTTCCAAATACGCCACGAGACCGTCCTCAAAGAGAACGGCCATGTCGCATCTTCCAATGGAGGATACTCGATCGCCTACACGGTCGAGAGAGTGCCAGCACCAAGCGTGGCAACGAGAGCCCGTTCTACGTGATTCACTCACGAGTGAAATGAGCCTTTTCACCGGCGAGCGCGAGACCCAGAAAATCGACGATTTGGAGCAAGACGGCTCCATGAATTTATTTGCCCTTTCCCGCGACGGGCTGAGCCATAAACAAGTTTGGCAGAGCACGTGTTATGAAAATGTAACAACGGTCTCGGGTTACACCGCTCCCGTCATTTCTTTGCCCGTCGTGCTTCTCTAACTGAGCAGGGTTTTTATTTCCGATTGCCACTGCGGCTACGGACCTCGTCGTCGACGTCTAGCCTCGGCATTTCCGTTTTGGTTTCGAACATCAGATCGTTTTCTTCTTCTTTTTTATGCTTTCACTACTATTTTCGCGAACGTACTAGGATGCCGGGGAGATTGATCTCCGCGAAGGTTATCGGACTTTCGGAGCATAACTGAGAAGGTATCCTGGTGATGCTCGGCCTGCTCTCAGCTCAAGTCAAAATCTCACCGGCTCACCTCAGAATATCCGTTGGGCAAGTTCAAGTAAAGCCTTGACCCTGCAGATAATATATCATTCAATAACCAAAGGGCCATCAGCCTGGGTTAGACTACAGAAAGAGTCAATTGTATTAACTTATCATCGCGCCGTGCTTAAACATACGAATATTCTTATGATTTCTGCAAATCACAGAAAGAGTGCTTTAGGCCGTTCGCGTCGGCCATGGCGCAGGTATTCCGAGGAACTTCCATCCAGCTGCATATCACATCCAATCGTGCGCGACCCTCAAAGGCCCTGGACCGCTAAGACTTTAATCCCAAGGGCTGGCGACGGGCTGACGATTCCGTTTTCTTCTTTACCAGACGCCAGAGACGATGTTGGAAGATATTCAAACTTTGTGCCGTTGCGTGTGCCGTCAACAATTTTTCGTTACATCTAGATATTTTTGACCCGCGTTGAGATATGCGCAACCTCACTGTGAAACGAGCCTCATCATATCGGGGCCTTGACCCTACCTAACGGCATGAGAAGGCGTTTCCGTTTGCCCTATGCAGTTCACACTCTTCGTGATCCGTTGAATGAACCCTGGTCAGGAGCTCGATCTTCGACGGTGCAGGTCGCTAGGAGACGTTTGCCGGCAAGTCTGAACTTCGTGGTACATAATAACAGGGTGGGGAGGGGAACATTCGCCGAGTCACGCGTTCTCACGAGTGACGTCAATACAATCCTACCTGGGCTAACGTTAACATTGCGTCTTGTCAGCTCACGGTTAAAAGGCCGTCATTGATGCTTTGCTTCGAGTATATGGAGCAGCCGTCGTTTCTCCCTCTAGCGGCGATGGCATCATGGGAAAATAAGTTCTTCCCCAGCAGCCATCAGAGAGAGAGAGAGAGAGAGAGAGAGAGAGAGAGAAAAGAGAGAGAGAGAAAAGAGAGAGAGAGAGAGAGAGAGAGAAAGAGAAAGAGTGGTGACTCTGCACAGCTGGCGGATTCACGCCGGATTGAACAACTCCAAATAGTGGGTCTGGTTTTCAGGCCTCTGTCTTAGTTCATCAACGTCATGACGTATCTCAAGCACTTAGTCGGAGCTGTGGTCAGTGTTGCCGAACAATGTCCCCTCGACTGGATGTTGCGCAAGACTCACTACAGTGTGAATCTTACGCAACAGTCAGCCTCAACATTCAACGCTCAACCCTTCTGCTCTGTTACGCTCCACAGGCAGTAGGTTTAGGTCGAGAAGAGAGAGAGAGAGAGAGAGAGAGAGAGAGAGAGAGAGAAAGAGAGAGAGAGAGATCTGGCTAGCTGCAAGGCCATCAATTTTTCATCACGTCTCCCTTAACTACGTTTATCCGCAGTCCCTGATGTCTCTCTCTATCTATCTACTTTCAAGGCGTTTTCTCCCTCCAAAACATGATTCAACTGCATGGCAAGGGGTTTTGAGCCGAATCGTTAATGAACAAACGTCAACAAAACCCAGCTTAAACCTTAAGCTTTACGATAGTCCCTCAGGAGGGCCGGTCGAAAAAGGACCGGTAATCATTGCCAGCGCAAGAGCTTTCTTCGTGGGTCACGTTGGTCCACCCAACGTTAACAGCACTCCACGTTAGCTCACCCAACAACACTCCACGGGCCAAGTGTCCGGAATATGTTAGCATAATATTCCGTCTTTGCTCACTACATCCGGTTGGCACCGGAGTGTACACCTAATTGCAATGATCTAGACTGTTGAAATAAGAGCAGGCCTGTTTTCAGAACTTTTCAGCCGGGAGCACTTGTTTATATCACTCTCCCAGTTGATCCCTTTAACAAGAAGGCTGCATTCAAGCCGTTCCGCTTGCAATTTCTCTTGACACGTCAAGCCTGGCCCCACGCATAAAAAAGGCTTGACAGCCGAACAACGAGGAGTCGAGGCAACGCACTCAGCCAGCACATCATAAAACGTCCGTTCGTTGATGCGATCATTTGGCTGGTGACTGACAGGGAGATCGTCTTGTTATCTATAGTTGAACCAAGTACTGCGGCCATTGGCCAACATGTTGTTTAAATTTAGCGGGAACGCCGTTACAGTTACACTACTTATTTTGTATGTATGCTCACTCGTACCTAGCTAACGCCTATTTCAACCGAGACCGGCCAATAGGGACGTACTTGTAGCTTCGATATCGAGAAAGCATGGACTACCCTTCGCTCAAGATTAACACAAACAGAGTCCTTCCTTTGAAAAAGACAGAGGTTGTGAAGGTGATTCTGATCAAGTCTCTCCACGACCTTGCCAAATCTCTTAGCCTCGTCGTCAAGAAAGCCTTCAAGCACCGCTTCGGCGAAGTTCACTGGATGGCCAAATGCATGATGCCCGTCTCAACCGGATTCCGTACGCAAATATCTGCCGAAAAGCAGACTTGGGATATCCACGTGTTGTTGGTTGTCATTAGCGCCTACCTGAAAAGCATCTTCTTTCGAGAAGAGGACTTTTCTAGCACGCTCGATGCCTTCGAGCACCTGGAACGTCTGAGTCAGGACGTGAGAATAGCACAGCTGTGTCGAAACTGGCTCTTCCACTCAGTGCCGATGAGTATTGAGGAAGCGATTGACGCCTTGCAAAGTCTCAAGAGGTTACTGATGAATATACGAACAGACGAAGGCTTTGATGCGTCATCGTCGACCAGAGACTCGTCCACTGGCCAACTTGGGAGTCGAATGTCGATGCTTCGCTGTTTCCTTCATCTTGAGCCGTGGAGATGTACGGAAGGGATTTATCCAAATTCCAAGTCGCTCGACAGCCACGAAACGTTGATCGTGGATAGCCAAGATTTTCTCCACTCGAAAGTCTTCCAAGCTTTCATGAACCTTGAGGATGCGCTGGGCTTTTATTTGACAAACGAAAAGAGCTCAAAGTGCCACGAGGCGGTGGAAACACGGCTCGAGGAGATGAGAAGGAAAGGAGACCCTGTTTTTCAACTAGACACACAATCAGCTCTTGATATTCTCCTGAAAGTGGCTGTTCCAGGCCTTCGCGATACACAATCACCGAGACCAAACCCCCGCATTGACCGGCTAACTTCCGACTGCGATAAAGTCAGAAGGCTGAGAAACTATTTTTCACATGGACGCATCTTGTCGAGTAAAGAAGTGGATAACATCGTTCGAGGAAGCCTGCGCATCGTTGAAGCGCTACAGCAATTGCTAGGTTCGACGCCAGATGACCAGCATGAAACTCTGAAAAGGTGCGCGTTGAGAATAAGGAAGGTTTTGCACGAGTTGGATCAAGTTAAAATCCTCGATAAAGAAGTTGAAAACACTGGTCTTTACTGGACAGTGGAACTTGGTTTTCCTTCCAGCAGTGAACAAGATCCTACTCCAAAAGATGTCATGAGGTTAGCTTCACTTCAAGATCGCAGATTCCTTCTTGTGCGGGCTCCAGCTCTCATTGGGAGAGATGAAGACTTGGAAGACCTGGTTCGTTGTTTATCGGAAAGCAAGAAGACAACCGGTGGGCCAAAACCTCGAGTTCTGCTTACAGGTCCGCAAGGAGTTGGAAAAACATCGCTGGCCCTTGCAGCGGCTGTACGACTTCAGACCATGTACCCAAGACAGCTTCGAGTCAGTTGCACTTCGAAAGGAGTGCTCTGTCAGGACTTGGATGATGTTTCGACAACTGACTTTACTGCACAAGCCTCGTTGGGACCACCAAGCAAAGTTCAATCTCCCAAACAACCTGATCTCGTCATTCTTGATGATATTTCTGACGTGGACCTTCTGCTGTCATTTACTGCAGTCCTACATCAATGCAGGAGCGCTTCTGCTGTTGTGTTTATCACAGCATGCAGCCACCTGTGGACTAAGGAAATCCAAGCAAAGCTTGGAATTCTCTGTCAGCACAAACTTTGGCCTCTTGCCGACGACGCCAGCTTCTCTCTTCTTTGCCATAGTATCACCTCTGCCAAAATGGCTGGTCTTTCGACAGCCGAGGGGAAAGCTCTTGTCCATCGACTTAAGCAAAGACAGGAAAAGACGATGAAAGCCATGAAAAGAAACCTGGGCAATCTTCCCCTATCTGTTCAGATCGGTGGCCGCCTGCTTCAGGTTCAAGCCCTCTCTTTGGATGAGTTTTTAAACTCTTCTTGGCTTGGAAAAGTTGACATTGAGACGCTTGAAAAGGATGAAGCTGGTGCCGGTGGACTACATGCCAGAGGTGTGTCGGGAGTAGTCAAGGTAGGCCTTGACTTCCTGCAAAGCAGCCATGAACATATTTTGGCAGAGAAGATGTTGTTTCTTGTGGCCTGTATGCCAGTTTCAAGCATGGAGTTTCCTGCTGCAATTGTGCGTGACGCACTTCTTCAATCAGGGTACAACTTGGACAAAGTTGAACGGTGCCAGAGACTTGTAATATCAAGTGCGCTTGTCACAGAATCGAAGCAGGGAGAACTTCTCACCATGCACCAACTAGTTCGAACAGTCGTTAAGAGGAAGCTGAAGATGAAGCCCTGGGTTATGGAACTTGCACAGCAAGCAAGGAACGCCCGGAATAAGTGCATGGATGAAATCCTTAACCAACTTATGCCGTTCAGTTTTCCAAAGGTAACTGTCCTTTTGGAAAATGAAGTTCTTTTGTCAACTCACCTACCAGATATTGATCAATCTCTACATGAAATTCTGCCATCGACCAGCATCACCAGTAACTATCAACGAATCAGGGATTCTTCAATAGTTGAAAGCCAAAATATTGCACTGATGGAACTGGATTCGATGAGCAGGGTTGAGAAGTCGTCAGTAAGCGATACTCCTATCTTCGACAGTCTTAGAGCCGTGCTGTCGTTGAACTTCTCCACGGATGATTGGAAAGGTCTTGACCGAGCACTTCAGGAAGAACATGAAAAAAGTCAAGAAAGAAGAGATGCAATGACTGGGACCTTTTTGGAAAGGGCTGAGTCCACGCAATGGTTTGCTGCACAAATTAAAGCCCGATACAACGCCGATCCAATTGACAAGCTCCGTGTTGCAAAGTTCTTTGAAACCGCTGCGGTAGTTCACCTTCACCTCATGTGCACAACTTGGCTCCCTGCTGATCTTGCCAACATCAACACGGTTATGATGAAAGGCTTTCGAGCCATGCTCGCAAAATCTGTATTAAAGCATGGTGAAAAGGTCTTCAGCTTGTCAGAGCAGGCAGGAAAAGGGTGCCATGGCCTGCTTCCCGACAGCAAAGCCCTCTTGGACAAGGAAGACGACGCCATCTGCACAGCAGCCCTGCGGTGTATCTTCTCGTGGGATTCATCTCAGTATGCTAACACATTGTCAAAGTACAAAAGGTTACATCAGAAGAAAAGAACAATGGGAGTCGATGCATTGACACTACAAAGCCGTTATTTTTCTCTGGACAGATTGATTCGGCTCTCTACGTTTGTCACAAGCGCAAGCTGGTCTGTGGAAAATATAAAAAGCCTGGAGAAAGATGCCCAAGCTCTTACATCAGAATTGCTGCTTGAGAAAGACAGAACATTTGCAGACCTTGCTTTAACCCTTTGGATGAGTTCCTTTCAGAATGACGGTTATTCTACAAACTTTATTCAAGGACAAATAATGCTGCTGGAAGGTCGACTTTGGAAGAAGTGTGGAGCTGGTCGGTTTTTTTGTACCGTCATGTCCTTGACCATGCTGGCTGTCCTCCTCCACTTCAAAGGAAACCTTAAGAAGGTTCTCGAAGCAATGTGCACAGCCCTGTTTCTTGTCAACTGGTGGATTTTATCCTATCGCAGCAGTGGAATGAAACAGATGTTTTCAACGTACGACCAGTCTATTCTGGAGGAGATTACTTCACGTCTTGAGAGCATGCAAGCCCTCATATTACAGTTTCTGGTGGATCGCTCAAGTCTTCGAATTCAGGCAGAGATTGAACTCACTGTGATCGCAAGTTCTTGCAGAAGATTTGCAGAGAACGCTGTCGCTGATCTCCTGGAAGAACAGATAAAGCACTTATTTTAGACACTTTGTATAAGAAAATCAGGTCATTTTACCTTCGGGCAAATTAAAAGCACAGCTGGGAGACCATTGAATACTTGTGCAGAGTTTAAATTTGAGGGGATAAAGACAGGATACGGTAGAGAAAGGACAAGTAAGGTTTTACCACCAGGGATTCTTCAGAATTTCTTGTGCCTAAGAAAGCAGTAAAACCTTCATAATAATTATTATTAGACTGCAGACAGTACTGTTTCGGCCTTTGTGGCCTCATCAGTGCAGCACAGAAGCTGAGACGAGGTTGCAAAAAAGTATTCTTATATTATGCTTCGACTTAAACTTAGTGTTTCTCTTCTCCCTATTGCATTCTGTCTTCTCAAGGCTTTGGGCAGCGTTTAATCTCTTCAATAAGCTGAAGAGTATCATGTTGTGTGGTTTTAATCTACCAAAGAAGTCTTTGGATTTATTGAATCTTTTCGGCAATAACAAATTCTTATTAATGGTCTGTCAGTTTTAGAGCGTGTGAATGTGCTCGTCTGTTACCATAGAACTCTGACTCTGAAATGGCTCATTAGAGGTACATGTACATAGGAATGCATGTCCTTTTTTTCTTCTAGAACAATTCAACAATATGATTTAACTTGGAACCTCAAAGCACCATCATCATAGATGTTCAATTTCCTGATAGACTCTCCATAAAGCCGGTCAAAAACATGACAGGGAGGATGAACAAACTCTGTGAGAAGTCATCCTGCCACTGCCACTCTCCCCGTCCGAACCTCTCTTTCCATTTCTCTCTCTCTATCTCTCTCTCTCACACATACATGTACACACGTCGTTGTGAAAATATACCTGGAAAGAGAAGACGCTGGCTAAACCGTGGACAGTCTTGTTCTCATGATCGATTTCGAGTAGATGCTTTGACAACGACGAAATTCTTCAAGGAAATCCCTCTTGACTTTTTATATTTCAAGTTCATTCAAACACACAACAGCGCATGCTTGTCCGATTTTGTCGACCAAAACTGATTTGGTGTGGAGTGATTGAATTTGGAACATCAAAAACGAGCTCTCTTTTCACGCCCTTACGCTCAGATATTAGAAATATAGTAGTAGACTGACCACTGACACTACAGCCGGCAAAACGTCAAGGTGGAGCGTTCAAAACATATGCAAGATGGGCCCCGCTGTCATCTTTACTTGCAGGGCCCCTAACAGGTTGAGGTGGTGCCCGGGGAGGCGAAACATGGTCCACTTTTCCGCCGCGTGCTATCCAAACGGGGCCATCTCAGTGAGACAACTCAGGCGGAAATAGATTTTTTTCGGAAACGTCGCTCGCGCGCCTTGACCCAAGCAAACCTGTCAGCATCTGCAGGCTTGAGGTTATTATGCTTGGTACGAGCGCACAGAAGAAAAGCCGAGAAGGCGTCTCTGAACGGAGAGAAAATAGCCAGCGCCTGTGACGACAGTAGAGCTCATTCTCGTGACACTTGCCAACACCTGGAGAGCGTCTAAGCGCCATATGAAAATGATTATTGTTGCTGTTGCTGTCACGCTTGCTAGCCATGGGCTGCGTTCTTGCCAAGCTAAGGATATCGCTGGCCCGTTTGAAAGCGAAATAGACGACTGGATGAAAGTACTCTGCGAAGCCCTAGTCCGTCACGTAATCGATGCGACGGCTCGCCAGTCGCTGACAACCGCCAACCAAGCACGGATTGTCGTGATCGACCTCAACAAGCCATGTCCCGCTCCTACTATTACAACTCAACTCGACGCCAGCGCTTACCCTCCGTCCACCGCCGAGGATGTTCTCCTCGTCTTGGCTAACGTTTTGACACGCTGGAGGAATGTCGTGTAACGTGCGTGCCCGTCTGCTTTCCCTCATTGCCGCGGGCACGAGGCAAGACGTGCTTCAGGATTGGAGCCGCGGCCCCTCGCTCTATGTGGTACTACGACAAGCTCGCGCTCAGCTGCAGGAGAAAAAGGTGGAACGGTTGTTACACCTCGGCGAACATGTTCGAGTCAAAGCGGTGGTGCCTGCAGACGTGCGCGCACGGCGACACCGTCACCGCGACTGCGTCCGTAACGCAACCCCACTCCTCGGAAGTGATGGAAAGGTTTTTCCGGACCTTCGCTAGACATTGACGAGTGCCAACTTCTAATCTGACGACGGAAGGCCAGCACCCGATGTCCGAGAAGGACGCCCACTCCGCGGACGGGCAAGAAGCAGCGAGAAAGAAACCTGTTCCACCTTCCACCTGTCACCTGTTGGCCGTGAGTGCACAAGACGTTCAACCTCATCCAAGCATCGTCTCGATTTCGTGTCCGTTTTCGCGCGTCACGATTGCATCGAGGTGATGGTGCGGCTGCAATGCACGGAAAAGTCTCTTATTCCTTGATCGTCCGTCAAGCACGGAGGGAATCAAACGTCTGTGCGAGCTTGCCAAGCGAGGCATTGAGCACTACTGGTCGCGGAACGTACCGATCGACTGCTCCGTCCCGGTTACTGTCCCTGTGCGCGTGCGCGTACATCTCGTCGACGACTGGCTAGGATGGAATGCCAAAGACGCAGTGATTGAGGTAAGGGAAACTGTCCTCAAGTGTGCAGTATAAGAAAAGACGAATACTTACTAGAAATGTGTCTTTTGCCAAATTTCCCTGAGCTTCGTATGCACTGCGTGTCATTAACTCCCGTCATGTCAACCAAATTTTATCCGTTGAATAGCCTCAGGGTTTGCTTTCTCTTTGAGAGAAGAGTATGCATTGCCAAGGTTTACATGATGTTTGGCAACTTTGCTTCCACTTACAGACCGTACTACAATGTGCCGAGAAAGAAAAGCTTCGTTCACCGGGGCACTCCATACAACCCATTCGATCGTTCATTTCTCAGTCTAGCGCAGAATTGCTACTTGCAGTTACTTCAGGCCGGTGCAATGGATTTAGAAGAAACAATATTGCATAGGCAAAAAAAAAAGAATCAGGAATATGTTAGCACACGTGAAAGACCAAAGCCTTAGGCCAACCACGTCTTAGTTCTGAACAGGAATTTTTGTTCAATTTTTCCTTTTCTTGGCTCAATTCCACTGCTTTTCGCTTCTCCGGGCTATTCAATCTTTTCTTGAATGGTCTTGACTTTTCAAGTTTTTACATTGAGTCCATGCAAAAGATCAGATCAGATCGGCTGAGTTGCCCTCCTGGACTCTCCAAAAATTTTATTCCAAGTTTAGAAGATTTACCGGCCCGGAAAATACAATAGCCTTTGTTTGCCTATTGAGTTCCAACAAAGATCAATTCTCATTGCTACCATTGAGTTCCAACAAAGATCAATTCTCATTGCTACCATTGA
>JAOWAR010154359.1:0-10994 GCA_028571005.1 Clathrina lutea
GGCGGTTCAGTCTTATAACTGTGTCCCAGTCTTTTGTACTCCTTGTTTACAACTGATGAAGTCAGAGGCATATCTGATGAAACGTCTTGTTCAATCTGTGTCTTATGACTGGTGAGCTGGGAACTTTCTCCTGAAGTAGGGTTTTGTTTCTCGAAATTTTGTCTCTTGTAGGTCTCTGATGGAAAGAGAAGAAAACTAGTTCCATGTCAACAGTGAAGTTGTCTGCGTGTTTTGTTTTTTTTTACTTGGGGTCTTAGCATCTTTGCCTCAACATCAATTATTCACTTCAGCAGTGACAAGAATGGCACGCCACAGCTAGCATTTTCAGGTCAAAGTTGGCACATATTACAAAATGCGCATGTTTATAATCGATCTTTGAAATAGAAATATGTAAAATTTTACATATTTGAGTGAAATTGATCAACAAAAAGATCAATTACTGTATGAAAAAAAACTTTAGATGGTGACAAACTGCCCCATGTTCAGTCAGTGTTCAAGAGATGAGAAAAAAATAGTCGAGGTTCAGCCGCGGCAGCTGATGGCTTCCTACATCAGTATTTATGTCCAGGATGGGTCGGCAACTAGGACTGTTTGGCTATTAAGCGAGCTCTCAGAATTCCACCGAACAACTGTTGCTTGGCTTCCAGAAAAGTCATCTGGCGGAACATCACTGAGGCTTGGCAGAGGTCCATAGTCGTTCTCTTCTTGCCGTGTAGAAACCTGCAATTCGAGAGGAGGAGAGATGTTAGAAGTTTGCCGTGGACAGCTAGAGTAAGTGGAACGAACATAATACAAGGAATTAAGGAGGGGAATAAGGAGAGAGAGAGAGGAAGAAGGAGAGAGAGGAAGAAGGAGAGAGAGGAAGAGACTCACTGGATATTAGAAGTATTCAGTCACTGTGTCTTAAGTTAAACTTACCCTTCGCTCATGACTGCGTTTCTCCAGTAGCACAAGTTGGCTGGAAGAAGATCGAAAAAATATATGTGTGTGAGTCAACCACGTAGTAGCTATATGCAGCCAGCAATGGAGACTGGGTAGGTGGCCAATACAAAATTGCAAAATCGATGGACCTAGACAGGGCGTACCAAAATCAATGGTCTGCCGGCATGTCCATGCGGATGCGCATGTACATGTTTCCATTGCATTGTGTTGCATGCCGCATGCAGGCTTGTGCTGCGTTGGCCGGGTGCATGAATCAGGTACATGAAGTCTACATTCAGCAACACGACTTGACTCCACAATTTCGCAGGCTTTTTCAGTGGGTAGGTTTCTTTTTCACAAAAGCAAACCTTTCCTTGCAGCTCTGCGCCGGTGTCAGTCAATTTTTATTTCTGAGTCCAACCTAAAAGGCAGCCACCGTTTTCTGGATACCAATACCCATTCATTCAAATAAATGAAGAATGCATGACAAAAAATATTCGTTAAAAAAATAGTTGGAACTGGCCTTCGTCATAACTTTTAGATCAATCGATATGTTGTGGATTTGCACACAGAGATCAAAAGCCACTCAGCAGCTACAGACCACATTCAGCAAAGGAGATTCCGTGATCCACTCGGTAATATTTTTATCTACAAGGAGCCGCTGCAAAGGCGTAATTCGTCGCAACACCAATCAGCAGAAGGGATAAATAAAGGAGAAGTCTTACTGTTGTGCACAATTAAGACAACAAAAGTGTTCCTATTTCCTTACTTTGACTTGTGCTGGTACGTGAGAACGGCAAGAAGCACGGCCAAACCAAAGAGGCCTGAAGAAACCCCGAGAACCTTCCAACTCATTGCGGAAAATCCTGTAATGAAACAGCCAATTCAGTTTGCAGCTGAATAAAGACAGCATAGCCAAGCAATGCCTTGTCACGACGCCACATCTATATTTGTCAGTTTAACCCGGCGGCGTGGAGCGTGTCAGGGTTGTACCACCTCACCACTGAGGGTAAACTAAAGACCGGTGGCATGCCTCATGACGTACAAACACCATCATCAGTGCTCATTGGGTTTATCCTTTCATACTCTCCGTGTTAAACTGTAAGGAACTACACTCGGTAGGATGATGAAGGATAATGGTGCGTTCAAATAAGACAAGCCAGGAAATTCAGACACGCCAATGTTGGTTGCCATGGCACCGGCAGGTTTGCTCTTTGTTGGAGCGCTCAAAAAATCAAAACAACTTAATCACTCTACACTGACACTGCATAATGTCTTCCTTTACTGGAAAAAGCTTTTTTCAAGAATTCGTGATAGTTTGATCCCACTGGTCAGTCTGTGGCTTCTCTTGAGCCAGCTTACCGTGCTCGCTGGATGATGAGTTTTTTCCTTGTGAGTCAGCCACCGTTATTCCAGCAAACTGTTGTGATAATCCGGTCGGCGTTGCTTCTTGGGCTGTATATATGAAAAAAAATCTCCAAAATCAGATGCACATTTGAAATGGACATAAATGTATGATCCTCATACAGGTTATGGCAGCCATCTTTTTCATCCGATGCTGCCAGATAACCAAGCTGGACAGATGTGTATCACAATCTATCACGCTACCTGAAGGGAATCGAGTGCTGCTTTTCACACTCAACTTGCTGATCACTTGTTTTAAATGCCCAGCTGCTCTCCAGTGAAGGGGCTGGAACCCGCTCAGATGCACAGTATAACAGAAATGTCTAGGTTTCTTGTAGGACTTTCTTTCCTTGTATTGGGATGACAGCGCCTCAACTGATGAAACGGGCCTTCTGCTGCTCTTCAAATATTTTATTTTGCATATTTACAATCGAATCGCATTTCACCTTTCATTCTAGTCCAACTACTAGTCTAGACAATATTCTTTGACACACACACAAACACACAAACACACACACACAGATAAAAGGACAAAACGCTTACAGTAAGCCTGTTGGTACATACATCTTGTTGGTGGGAGAGTCAAAACGATGTGTGTACAGTTGGTGGTTGTGTGCTCTCTCTGCTCTGAGGGTCCAATATCATTCCACGCTGTTATCCAGACACTCTTCACACGATCAATTAGCAAAGCTTTTAATGCCCATCTGGTGTCGGCATAACTAAGATTGTACTCGAGATCACTTCCGTTCATCAATAGGATCTGAAGAGCGAACTGCAAAGGGCGGCCACTATTCCACGACGGAGCCTGTGGTGACAGTCAAGAAATGGCAAAACCTTTTGGAAACACTGGCATCAAGTGCTGACATCAATCATGTGTAATTATCCCCTTGAGTGCCATGGAACATGAACATCATGTCCTCACTGTCCTCACTGGCTGCATTCGACCGCCATCGGAGGTCAGTATTGTGCCGTTTTCTTCACCTGTATCCATGTTTTTAGAGTGATTCACATGACCAGGTCATAAGCAGTTCATTCTATTCACTTTCGGAGAAAAGCAATAACTTTTTTAAATTTTCAGTTTCCAGCCTAGTGGACCTCTGATGACATCCAAGGGGTCAACAAACAGCACATAACACATACCAGATAAATAGTTTTAGCACATTTCACATGCCAGATAAATAGTTTTAGCATATCTCAGTCTTAACTACCATTCCACAACTCACAAGATCCCTCCCGGCAGCTTCAACTACCATACGCATTACAATTGCACGGCGACTTTTTAACACGACCTTTCTGAATTCTGACTGAAAGGAAATATAAGGTGAAGAGGGCCTTCTTTCTCACGCACCCAGAGTGATCTTTCCTTTGAAAGAAGATGCAAATTTCTCTCCTTTTCATTATCATCTGCTTATTCCATCGCCTACCTGCCATGCCAAGGAAAGAGGTGACAAATGCCCCTCTGGACAGCTCATATTCAGGGGCTTTATGCCAGGACACCATGTTGGGACTTCAGAGAGCGAAGACGACAAGCAGAAAAGCGGACAGAGAAATTGCAAAGAGGATCAGGTAAAACGTACTTGGACAACCATGACTACAGCTATAGAGACGAGTGTTGATCTTCTTTAAAGCGACAACATACATGGCTGATCAAGTGCCTGCTCATGACTGTCTGAGAATAATAGCACCATATGCAGTTCAGTCTAAGTTCAAGACAAAAACTGGACATGTTCCGTTTAACTGCATTGGGCTGGGGCGAGGGTGGGGAGGCTTGTGTTCTAAGGTATGATAATTCCAAGTATGTGTACGGGGGTGCATTCTGCAGCTGAACATGATTCATGCTAGACAGGACTTACTGGATGGTTTGGTCCTGATGATGATGGTCTCTTCCCGGCTCCTACCGTATGCATTGAAGGAATACAGTGTGATGGAGTAGCGTGTATTTGAAGAGAGCGACAACAAAGAGTGCGCATTGCAGCTGGGCTCCAGCATCATACATGAAGGAGTTTTTGACGACAACCGCGGATTATGACACTGCGAACGAGACAGGGCTTGACTGCAGAGCCGAAAGCCAGAGCTGGTGGTGTTGCCACCAAGCGGCCATGGCAACGACCACACAATGCGGATACTGCTTGATGTGGACACGACATTGTGTACACTTGGATGCGGCGGATCTTAAGAAAAAAAAAAATTAAGTTTAGTCACTTCTGCTGATAAAATTAATATATTGCATCTTCAATGACATTAAATATTAATTAGGTCTCAAATATCAATTTTTTTGCCTGAAGCTTCCTGCTTTAACTGAAAGCGCCTTCATATCAGTGCAGTGAGTAAGCCTGACTGAATGTTGTCCTCCAGGTCCCCTACATGACTATGTGGAAATCGATTAGTGACTGACCTGTTGATGGCGTAATCGCTTTCAGCAGCTGACCATAACCCGACGTCAGACGATTGGCTGTCACTGCGGACAGTGCAACATTGTATGTTGTGTTACACACAAGCCCGCTCAAGACATGGCTGTATGGACGGCCCCTTGCCGGCGGATCTCGTATGCTTACGTTGGATACCTATAGAAAATACCAAGACAATGAGAGAAAGATGCTCATCAACTGCGGAACAAAAGTCCCACCCTCATGAACTGAAGATAATAATGCTAAAGCTTCGATCAAGCCCTGCTGACTGATGATGAAAATATGATCTCATAAAACTTAGAATTAAGAAATGGAAAAAAGTAATTAATAACAGTTGGTAAGAAGTAAAGCTGGCCGATTGTCAAAATAGAAGGGGGAGAGGAAGACTGAAATAATTATATGAAATTGGGCCACTATGAAAAGTTCTCTTTTCACACTCACACACACACACACACACACACACACACACACACACGCGCGCGCGCACACACACACACACACACACACTACAAGTTGGTTCCGCATAAAACGGCTTCATCAGCTTCATCAACTCTCCCACGCGTGGGGTTCTTGTCCGGGTCTCACCTGTTCTAAGAAGTTGCGGCCATATTGAATGGACACATTGACCAGTGACGACATTATCAGTGACATGTACTCATTGGGCAGTGAAAAGTTCACTCGCAGGGAGCAGTCAGTCCATGGTCGAACAGATACTTTGTCTGGCCATCCTAAAGGAGCTGGGAAATCAAGATCAACAGTGGAGACAATGAATGCAGTTTCCTTTGCCAAACAATAATAATTTGCCCGATGAAGTTTAGCCTAAAAAATTACACGGTCATTGATTCAGTTGAAAAAAATCGGTCGATATGGGCTGCTGATCTCATACCCGGGCAATATTAACCTTGGTGAATGTTCTGCCAAAGTTGATGCATACACCACATGTGCTTGGACGCAGGCTTGTGCCATTTCAGTACTATCTGTATACTCAGGACCAATTGCACCATCAAGCAGCTACACTCACTGTCATATCCCGGGTAAAACCAGCCGGACTCCACGGACCTTCCGCGCAACGTTCCGACCACTGGAATCACTTCGACAAGTACTTGGACAAAGTTTGGAAGACTCGGAACCTGGCACCAGAGGCGGGTAGTGTTGCAGACATTGTACAGGCAGTTTGGCAGCTTTTCTGGGCTGTAGTAGCGGACAAGGAAGTGAGTCTCACTGCTGTTTGATGCCTGGCTGTAGTTCCAGGTGACATTGACTTGATACGGGCGATTGAAGAAGAGTGAGAGTCTTTGAACTGGTGGAACTAGACATGAAGGGGGAGGGGGGGACAAAGGAAGAATAAAGTAAATTTTAATTCATTGATGGGATTGATCAAGGGGTGTAATCAGTCTGCCACGTATTGAACTCGCAAACCTGCTACCAACCGAGGAACAACTGTCTGATAACGTCTACGCGTTGAAGCTGCTCAAAAAGTCATTCAACAATCACTGAAAAAAAAAAAAAAACACTGAACCGACACCCCATGCAGATCTTGTGATGAGGCTAAAACAAGCCATCCTGCACTCGCCACAGAATCAAACTTGCCTTTAATGGTGAGGGGAAACGGATGGGAGGACCATCTGCTTGTGCCATCAGGGTGTATTAAGGCCAGTTCGCACCTGTACAGACCGGCATGACTTGGTTGAACGGCCCCAATGCAGAGAATCTGGCCGCAATGCTTTAACGTCTCTTTCCCTGCTGACATGTCTGTCAACGGCTTGCCATTCCGAGTCCAAGAGATTTGCCACCTGGAGCAGTTTGCGTTGTGTGCTTCTGTTTGTTGAAGTGTCCGGACCACGATGCTGCGGCATGAGAGTTGAGCTCGACCTCCGAATGTTGCAGAATTTGACGATCGGATACTGATGAATGGGACTGCAGCAGTAGGAATTGACAAACTGGGCCGATATTCTGTGTGAGAGAGAACATGCATGGAAAGAGGAATTTTTTTAGTTCAAGACGAGAAACAATGAAAAGAGGAGAGAGAGAGAGAGAGAGAGAGAGAGAGAGAGAGGACAACATTTCGCTCAAACTTCTTCACTGACCAGGAAAGGTTAATTAAAGACTGAGTTGGAAGAATGATGACATCTTGGAGAAGATATTGGTTCACTGGCTTTGTGCAGCTAGCACACAGACACACAAACACAAACACATACACACACACGTGCAGTGGAGCTGATGGATGAGCGTCTTTGAGTGTTTGTTCGAACTGACGTGAGGCATGCCTGCCTCTTGTGGTGCAACTGGTAGCAGACTGGACGGGTAATCTAGAGGTTACAGGTTCGAATCCCGTCGAGAGGAACTGGCACTTTTTTTCAGTCGCTCAGACTGTCAGCTCTAACTTTCGTCTCGGAATAAGACACACACACACACACACGCAATGAACTTAAATGCGATGCTGGACTGGCCTTCCCCCTTCCCCTAGCTCTTCTTTTGGAATATCAGGCCGTCTTTACACCTTTCCTTGCACGACACTCTCACCTTCCCGGCCCTTCTCATCATCACCCTGAACTGCAAAAGTGCATGCACGTGCTCCCCCTGTCAGCGATTGATCTTCTTCCAACTCAGTCGAACCTTTCCTGATGAAGCCTTTCAGGCGAAACGCCGTCTCCTCCCTTTTGATGTTTGACATCTTCCCTCTACTTTCGTATCCTTACGGCATATACAAGAATAATACGAAAAAGAAAATACTATTGGCAATTATCAATAGTCACTTGTAGCTCACAGATTTAACAATGCGTGGAGTCAGTCCATCACGTGAGACCGCTTAATTCTTGTCACTTTACTGTGAATGCCACACGAGTAGCTTTGAATTGCGCAGGAAACAATGTTTTGTCCCTAGGAATCACGTGGACGGACGTTTCGATTGATAGGCCTGAAAGGACACTTTACATGAAACCAACCCCTACACACCCGGCCCATTCCAGATGACATTCCAAAGTCCTATTGGCACGAAATTCTGGGGAAGAGGCCGTGTGCCTAGAGTCTTATGTGTGCCTTCTCAAAACAGATTTCACCATCAGTTTCTACTTACTAGATTGTGGACTTTTGTTCCTGATTTGTGGTTCATTGGCTCATGGGACCAAAACCCGGCCGGGGTATTCCGGAAAGTCAGCTGAAAGGAGAAAGTAAGGGTCTTGCAATGGTCCAGCCTTAAGGTAGCAGCTGAAGGGTCTAGCGATGGCCCAGCCTCAAAGTAGCAGCTTTGGTACATGTAGCACTAGAACTCCCATCATGTAGTCTACGAATTTGACCATGGTCAGTGATCATGGTGATGGTCCCTTCCCGCGATCTCACGATCAATCCCACAGCGAGTGCGCATGTGACGAGAGGCGGAGACTTCAACCTGCTGCCATACTCGCCTGTCTCTGAACGAAAACTTGCCTCCCCGGGGTCTGGCCGTCTTGAATAGTCAGTTTGTTTTCTTTCTTTCTTTATTTTTATTTATTTTTTTTGTCATTGATTTCAGGTTAAAAGATATCGCTGCACCCGGCAAATTTACACGGTCACAGGCTAACTCCAGGCTTGAGCGCATGGTACGTATTTTTGACAGCTACAAGGCCGGCCGGTCAAAAGGTGTGGAAATGAATTTTCTGACAACTGCACGAACATGATGATCGAATCTCCGCTAACAGTTGCTGACTCGGACCAGAATGAAGAAAAAAAAAAAAAAGTCGGACTATTATCTTCTCCGGGATATGTCCGTATAAACTGAAGTTGAAACTACTGGGTGACAAAACAGAGGGAGCAACATTGAAGTGACCTTTCGTCGCGTCTAGAAGGAAAATCACGTGGTGCGCCCGGCAGTATTGGCCAGGAAGCTGAGGGATCGGTCCGGTTAGCCAGCACGATAGGAGTTTTGCATTATCAGTGTTTGGCATCTTCCTCTTCTTCAACTCCTATAGACTTCAACAAGTCAGCGCGGCTAAAGAAAAGCCGATCTGTGTGGCTGCATTACCTTTTTCCGTTGTTCCGGGCGTCGTCGGAGAAGCAGAATCGGTCACGGCCCAACTCAATGCCAGAGATATCGACACAAACGAAGCCAGAGCGGCACGGTGTAGCGACCAGCAGACGTTCATTTTTAATAGTTGGCAGAACAACCCAGTTAAAGTCGATCGTCGGCCTGGAGACCGGGTTAAACCAGCCTTGGCGGTGTTTGAGCGTCGCTTGACTGGCTCGTAAGTCCGCTGCCTATCCGACAAAAGTTACTCTCCACTCTGGCATAGCTGCTTCAGAACTGCTGGCCGATTGCTGGCGTCGGCCCTTACTTGCTCACTGTGACACATGAAAATGAGCAGAACCCTGCGCGCGCGAGGTGCGGTCCCTGGGACCAGATAATTTTTCGCCGTAGGGAATATCAGCGCCTCATCCTCGCCCGATGAGGATTTCTCCGAAATCCGCGGCAGAGAAATCGAACACTGCGCTGGAACACGGAAACCGCAGTTCTACCAGGTAAAAGCCAAAAAAAGAAAGTGCGCGGCCGAGCCTGGGCTGGGCTGCCGGCTGGCATGGCAGACAGTTTAATTAAAACGCGCAGCATGCCACAAAAGATCAGCGCCTTCAATATGCAATCAGTGACTAGATTTATTACCATAGCTATGGCACAGAGCGCGAACCGTGTCACACGGCGTATGAAGAAGCATGGTCGCGTTCTCTCCATACCACGAGCTCGCTCTCTCGAGCTTAGTCTTCCTCAGGCTCTGACGATGATGTACAGACGTCCCAGACTATACGTCCCTGGACGATCGATCACAAGCGACAGAAGACAATGAGACTCATCACGCGCCAGACCGATCGGCTTGGGACATTTCCGAGCTGTGATAACCCGGAGATTCTGGATCAGCTATCATATTATAATGTCCTTGACTTGAGTCTTAGTCTTGCATGGATGGGCCGGCACCCGGAAAAAGGGGCGCGTCGATCACACATGTATATGTCCGCATCGCTTGGGCCGCGGCCTTGCAGGCGGAGTTTGATACTACGGGAACACCGGACTGTATACGTAACTCGACCTCGTGAGATAAGCTTGATCGCGCGGCCAGGACGCGCGAACTGGCTGTAAAATGACTCGAATGCTCGAATGCACGTCCCGCCGGGTCGCAACAGTCAAGGCAACAAGCTGCAGCTGCGCGCTCGTTGCTCACTTGGTGAGGTTTCTTCCCGAGTTTGCTCCTTCAGTCTTGAACATGTTGAACGTGTAAATCTTTCCCCAGGATTTTTTAAAATTTGTTCAGGACTTGACGCCGTCTAGCGCCTGCAGCGACCAGCAGTTCAAACCAAATAGCCAGTTTCCGATTGTCTCTCGGAGTGTCGCCCACGTGCCGGTCCCAACAGTATACAAGCGCTCGGTCGTTATCAGGTCGGAGATAAGAAGAATTTCGGAGGAAATCGCATGAGTAGGCGAACGCCGTTTCGTGTTCATCTACTCAGTAGATCTCTTCTGTTCTAGGATGGCAGCTAGACTCCAGATCTCGCGGCCAGAGCCCCTATGATACTGGCGATAATAGCCATGCCAAGCGGCGGCGAAGGGCCGGCCGCCGCGGCACCGCTCACAAGTACATGACCCCAACGCACTGTCGAGTTGATGTCTGTGTGAACATGGAGAATTTCTCTGAAGCTGCATCTGAGTGTTGTCCCGAAGAAAGAAAAACGCACAGCAGCTATTGTCTGCTGATCACGAGTGAGCAGCTTTCACTCATTTCGATCGTAAAGCCCAGCTGCTTCCGCAGCATAAAGATCGTGGTCCTGTTTGGGCAATCATGGTTTGTCCAACTCTACTTTCGCAAAAGCTGGTCTTGCTCGCTCTGGCTGCGGTCCTAGTAGACATGGCCTTTCCTGGAAAAGAAGCCATGCCCATTGGGAGTCTCTCTCGCACCATGGTGAACGTGTGGCTTCATTGCAGCCCCGAATGAATGACCAAGTCAAAACACAGAGACTTCGAGGCGCTGGCAGTTGCGTGTGAATACGGTGATCTACTTCAGGTCGTTTCTGATAGCCTACTGACGTAACGCGGCGAGAGCGACGCATGCAATGGAACCAGAACAGCTAAGAACCGGACGTGACTACATGTACCTTAGAACAGCAAGTGACCGGCTAGAAACGTGCCAAGAACTTGGACAAAAACACGGCTTGATTTCTTGTTTCTGCAGTCAGCTTGTGTATGTATATAACAACAGTTTCAGCTACTCTGTGGTAGCCTCCGTCAGGTTTTAAAACCTG
>JAOWAR010154370.1:0-10993 GCA_028571005.1 Clathrina lutea
GTGCTGCAGCAAAGCTTACCTATAAAGTGCAATGAGCTGTGTTTTTCAAGTACCTTCCAAGGAAAAGCATGGTGAAGCGCTCACTGGTACAGTTTCTCAGATTTGAAGGCAGTGCTAAAGTCGGGGGTGCCACCCTTAAAGTCTTCCTGTCAGTTTCAAGTATTGTTGGTCTTTTCTCCTTTCTTGTCTTTGAGGACAGTCTGTTTCATGTCACTTCTTCATGCCGCCTGGTCTTTTCTGACGTTTGTCTGTTTCACCTTTGGCAGTTGAAAATTGCTCTTCCGATGCTCAGTCGTTTGCTCTACCATGATGACCCACTCATTCTCGGGGATACCTGCACGGTCATCGCTCTCTTGTCCAACAAGGAACTGGCAATCCAGGCCTTGGTTGATGCAGGCCTTTGTCGCCGTCTGATTGAGCTTCTTCGGTGGGTATCATCTAATTTCTCTCTCTCTCTCTCTCTCTCTCTTTCTTTGTTGATCTTTTTTCTGGTGAGCTGGCTCCTTTGCAGCATATTTGGAGTCATCATGTTGCAGACTTGCACTGGGTTGTGTCTGATCTCTGTGAAATGATGACATCATTCACCTATCTATGTGTAATGATGACATCATATACCGTGCTGTGAAAAAACCTTTCCTGCTTTTGTTGCATAATGGTACAGGTATCCCAAGTCGAGCATACAGATCACAGCGCTTCGCGGCATTGGAAATATCGTCATGGGTGATGATGTACAGACACAGGTGGGAGTTATTCGGGTTTTAAGCTGCTCGCTTGTGTGTAATTGTAGGCTTGAGTCTGTGCCATGCTCAGGGTGTCTCCATTGCATTGTGCTCCGGCAAGGCTTCTCTGTATGTTCTCCTAGTTCATTGCCAGCTTGCAAGTGAATCGAGCGTGTTCAATTCCATCTTCATTGTGACCATTTTAGAACAGTCTTGTGAGTGGACAAGGTGGAAGAGCAATGTAGCTAATCGTGCCTTGTCAAGATTTTTCTTCAGGAATCTGTCGGCCTGATCATTTCTGACCAATGAACAAACCACAGTTTTACCTCTCCAAAGAACCATGTAGCCCATGTTAGGTTAGGTTGTTGAAAAGTGTGGATGGTACTCATTTCATTCTTCCTGGCAGGTGGTTCTCAACTGTTCGGTCTTGCCGAACCTGCGCGAGCTCCTGCTGACCGATAACCGCGACCTGATCAAGGAGGCTCTCTGGACTCTCTCAAACATCGCTGCGGGAACGTGCGCTCAGATCCAGGTTAGGATGAGGGCATGACATGAGTGTTGTGCATCGCATTGAGTTGTTCCTTTGTGTTGAGCATGCCTTCTTTCGCTCATCTTTATTGTTGATCAGATAGGCCAAGCACACCCTAGTCTATTTGTTTATCTTTCTGTTTGCTTGTCTGCCGGTGGGTTGTTGACCTGAAAAAGAAGCTGATCGTTGGAGCCATCATCTTAAGTAGAGGTGTAACGATAAATCGTGCGATATCATAGCGCGATATTCAAGAAAGCTATATAATCACAGCGATGTTTCGACCAACTATTACAGACGATAGCCCTTTCATGGCGTCACATTCAAAAGGTGACGTCACGGTCATGCTTACTCGTTTAGCGCGAGAGAGCTTTTAGGGAGTTGAGTCGTCTCCTAGCGTATAATGTAGACTGCAATGTCATACATGGCTACTACGTGCAGTACTGAGTACTGTCAACACTTGCAGTGCTGGCTTAGAGAAAGGCCACTTTCAGTAGAATAGACCACATCTGCGATGACATTAGGCGAAGAAGTGCCGCTGTACTAGAGTCAGCCGCAAATCGTCTCTGAAAATGACAGACTCTTTGCTCAGTTGCAAGGAGAGAGCACCTTTTGCCTAATTTTTCAAGTCTGGCGCGTAAGCTGTTGTCTCTTCCGGCAACGTCTGTACCAAGTGAGCGCCTCTTCTCTGACTGGCAACATTGTCAACAAGAAGAGAGTGGCACTTTTGGCAGACCATGTGAATGCACTAGTATTCTTGCACCAGAAGATAGTCTTCTGTGATTTTTCTCTCCCACTTTACTTCGTGTCATGTGAACTATTGCATTTCCCAGCCTGGTGTGAGGAATCTTTCTTCCTGAGCAATGTGGGCTTCTCTTGCAAAGTGAAACATCGTTATGAGGGATCGTCTTTCTTTTGAGCTATATAATCGTCACCAAAAAAACATAGCAATATTGACAGCCCTAATCTTAACCGCTAATGGATGAATAGTTGTGATGCTTGGGGAGGGGCTCTGTGCAATAGAGAATTTCTTTAGTGTTGTCCAAGGATAGGTGTTGTTTGAGGGTAACCAAGTTTCGTCTTCCACGCGTTTTTAGGCGGTTTTGGATGCCAATGTCTTCCCGCGAGTTATTCATTTCCTATCGAGTGGGGAGTTTCTGCACAAGAAAGAAGCTGTCTGGGTCGTGTCAAATGCAGTTCATGGCGGCAGTAAGGAACAAGTCCGGTAAGCTAACTTGTTTTGAATTATTGTCAGTAAAAGATGCTTTGCGCCTTGCAGGAACACGAGGATGTCCACCCATTATCTGTGTTGTTGGCCTTAAACCGTGTAAATGGCAAATGTCTTCTTGGCATCGATTTGCATGTTATCTCTGTTTGTGCAACAGCTACATCGCCTCATTGGAGTGCATTCCTCCACTTTGTCAGATGCTAACGGCTCCTGACTCACGAGTTGTCGGTGCAGCACTAGAGGCAATCGTCTTCATTCTGACGGTGGGCAAGCAGGATGCTGCTGGCTTGTCAGTCAACACATATGCGGTGGAAGTGGAAGAAGCGAATGGTATGAGGCGGACGTTGAGATTTGCTGGTTCACTTCTTTGTGTGCTTCAGTCTGTTTGCACTGTGTGTTGCATTGATCTGGGTCGAGAGAGAGAGGGAGGGAGGGAGAGGGAGAGAAAACATACGTATGCTGTATACGTGCCTTCTCGAGTTTTTCAGTCGACAGTTGGCACAGTAGTTTTCATCTTAACAGTCACACTAACACGTTTTCATTTTTTCTGCTGCTGTTTCTAGGCACACAGTACCTGGCTGCCCTTGCATCTGACCCGAACAGTGGGCATTCCACTAAGGCAGTGAAGATTTTGGATGTATTCTTTGACGATGAACAGGACCCACACACCAGCAACATGGTGGATGGGACACAGAAAGAATTCCAGCTCACGAGCACGGCTATGCCTGTGGGTGGGATTTTCTTCTAAAATGAGTTGTTGCCAAGCTGAGAGAAGGCCGTTTGCTAACGCACGCACGCACACGCACCTACGTTGCTATGCTACACTTTTTGACTGACGCACACTCACGCACACTCACACTCACGCACACTCTCACTCACACACACACACACACACACACACACACACACACACACACACACACACACACTGTCTGCGGCTGAGAGGCACTCGCTATGCGATGGCGCCACTTCCCCATTATTGGTTGTCCTGTTCTTGCACACGGTCTCACTTTTGTCACAAGATCAATTATCTTTTCGCCCTCCTGTCCTCCTCCACATACCATTTTTGTTTTGTCAAAGTAAAACAACTGTACACCATATTGCTATTCCGCTTCTATCTGCAGCGCCTCGAAACACTAAAATTCCTCGACTACTGCACACACTGATTCACTCTCTCTCTCTCTCTCATATCTATGCCCCCAACACCACAAACACTATCGGCTGGCTCTTTTTCTTGCTTGGCCAGTCTGTTTTTAGAGTTCTCAGCAACTCACTTCGCTATGCTGACTATGCCTATATTTCTTTTTTATTCTGTCATGGTCTTCTTCTTCATCTTCTTTTTCTCCCATAAACGTTTTGTTACTTATTTGCGTCTGTCTCTCATGAACTTTGACTTTGCTGTGGCTTTTCAGCTCCTTTGTGTCTGCCCTCGGTGACTCTTCTTTCCTTGATCTTCTCTCTTTCTCTCTCTGGGATAAAATAAACGCACACTTGTCTTTCATGTGTTCTAATCCTTTTCTTTTTTATCTCCTCTCACTCTCCACTTTGTAGTCTGCTTGAACAATGAAAATTATCTGAAGCTGTCCTGTTCTGCAAGTGCTGTAGTAGGTTTAGGTACGGAGGATTTGGGTACATACTCTTTAGTGATTTTTTTTTTTTTATCCTGGAGGTATGTATGCCGCTTGGGTGTACATGCAGGGCTCCCCCTCCAGGAAATCAAGCCCATTACCCCAAACTGTGTTGATCCAAAAATATTAACAAGTCTGTGTGGGGTGGTTGGCCCAAAATGTTTACGCGTCTGTTGGCACTATTTCCTGGAGGATGGTGCCTGGCACCAGTACCGTTTTGCATACTTTCAAAGAAGAGGGAAGGAAAAAATGACCTATTGTCATGGTATATTGTGGCCAGTAGATTTGACTAAGGTACACACCACAATGCCCTAACAAAAGACATACCACGGCTGGGCTGACACAAGTTTAAAGTTTTTTTTCCTTTTGAAATGGAGCTGTGATTTTGTCAGATTTTTTTATCGAATTATTGATCTAAGTTTTAATTTAATTTTTTGGTTGGCCTGAAAGCAACATGGCATGACAGCCATGCTCCTGCATGTACATTTGTGGTCACACCAGTACTGGCGAGATGTACAAGTTCAAATTTGAAGAAAAAAATCAACCAAACAAAAAATGGAGATAGAGATGAAGAGAGGTGCTACATTAATATATACAGGAGAAAAAAAAAGAGAGACTGATGAGAAAATAGTGGGTATAGAACTGGGAAGCAGTTCAAATCGGTCAGAACCTAGAGGCTGTTGAGCTGCATGACCATTCAACCCGTGATGCTGCCATCACAAGCCGAGTCGCTCCACCATGCCACTGCTTTCTTTTCCATGGTAAAAGAAGAAATTGTTCAATGGCGCATCTTTTCCTGAAACAGCCTGGACGAAAACAAAAAGAACACAAAATGGTGAGCTAGGAACGACAAAGACCTAAACATTGGCTTGGGCTAAGAGAGATGTGGGGAGGGAAGGAGAGAGAGAGACAGACAGACAGTGTGTGTCTGTGTTGTAAACTTATAAATTATATTGGAGTAGAAGGAAAGGTGAAATGCAATTTGGATGTTAGTATGCAAAATAAAAAAAAATTACAAGAGTAGCAGAAGGCCCGTTCCATCAGTTGAGGCACCGTCATCCCGATACAAGACACCTAGACATTTCTATGCCCACATGTTGCGGGACCTATCTCAAGACATGATGGGGCACTAAGGGATGACGATGGGTCCCAGAGCTGTGTGTGTGTGTGTGCGCGCACGCGTCTATGTTCTATATTGTCCTTGATCGATTTTCAATCTGCCGGAGAGCCTTTCTGAGGCATGATTGATGAAAAACAAAGTTTCTGACACGAACGATTTGACTTCTTTTTTTTCTTCTTTTTCTCCCAATCCAGTCAAGGGGAAACTTTCAAATTCTAAGTGGATCATGGCATTGTGTTGACGACACTGACAGCTAAATCAAGAGAGTCAATGCTGCAATGACCTAGTTTGATGGTCTCCGTGGTTGATTGCTTAATTTGTGTGAATGACCTGCACTCACCTTAATGATCTCCTGTGACAGCACGCCACCAACGACGACACACACTGGGCTTAGCTCACACATGCACTGCCTGATCAGCGGAAAAAAAAGAAAAAAAAAAAAGATCGACGACGGACCAGACAGAGCCAGACAACAGACAAAAGTCAACATATAAAAAAAAAACTTTAGCAGACAAAGGGAAATCTTCCCTTCTCCATATATCTGTCGGTTATGCACAGACAGTGGTGAGACAGGGAGCAAAACTGATATGCACTGGCAAGAATACTCCCAGCAAACACCTGGCTTCATAATCTCTAAAAGCTGATGACAACAAGCCCACATCATCAGGGAGAGGGAGGGAGAGAGAGAGAGAGAGAGAGAGAGAGAGAGAGAGAGATCACAATGGTACCACAACATCTTGTCGAAGTTTCACCCTGTGCGCAAAGGGGAAACTTGCGCAGAGGATAGCACAGCAACATGCCAAGACAACTCTCATCTGCTACGTTGCAGGTCTGCCAAGCTTCAGTTTTGAATTCAAATGCACTTATGCAAGGACACGGTCCACAAGAGTTTAAAAGAAAAAAAATCACACCACAAAGGCACGGGCTGATAGATGGCCAGCCAAAAGAACATACCTCAAAGTCTCTTCAGGAACAGCGATCCCAGTCCTCTCTTGGACAACATCACGAGCCGCACACAGCTCATCAAGATCGCTCACTGACTGCGGAAGCCGGCCAACTTTCTCCCTAAACTCTAAAACCACTGCACAAAGAACAGGCAAGGACGAACAATTTCCAGCGAATTTCGTTCCTTGCTGACACGTAATCAATGAGAACCGAACAGATTGCCAAGGCTATGTACACTCCAGGTTTATTGTCTACACACAAGTCAAGAACTGCACCCCCAAAAGAGGATGAGGAGGGGGTCACTTGAAGAGAGCGCTAAAACCGGGGTAACTTACCTTTCCACTCATCTTTAGCACAGACACCACTGCCTGCACATCACAATACACCATTGTTCCTACAAATTTGGTACATTCAATAGAGGAGCCACTGAAAAGAGCCAGAATGAAAGTGGCTACGACCATTAAAATAAGTGACGGTCTCGCTGCAATGAGTCAAGGCAGTTCTTCTTTTTCTGTTTTTTTTTCTCCTTTTTTTGTCTCCCGACTTTATATACCTGAGGTTGATTCAACAGAAAGGTCAAGTGAAGGAAAACAGAGGAGGAAATCAGATCTCTACCCGTTGTGCTGCTCTGCCTCTCAACCTACGGAGGAGCCTCAACCCTGACCTGACACAGGGAAAACACTCGGAAACAACAGTTCTTACCAAGAGTGGCGAAAAATATGCTTGCTGTCCTCTTGATGCGACGTGGCTCTGCTTTCTTCACCCACTCTGTGTCCAGGGCTTTTGGAAGGTCAACAAAGGATGATTTCTGAAACCACAACAGGTGGCAAAAGCCAGAATCATCAAGTGAGTGGTTCCACAGAATCCTGTGGACACACACACACACACACACACACACACAGTTAGACACTTCCCTGTACCATTATGGCACCGTGACTCTTGATTCAAATGATTCAGACAGCCATCAGCGGTCACACACTTTTCTCTTCTCTTCTTTTTTTCTCGCCTCTTTTTGCTTACCCTGTCCGGCCCTGGGACCCATTATCCCTTAGTGCCCAATCCTGTCTTAAGATCGGTCCCGAAACAGGTGGACATAGCAATGTCTAGGTTTCCTGAAGGATTTTCTTCTTGTATTGGGATGACGGCGCCCCAACTGATGAAACGGGCCTTCTGCTGCTCTTGTAACTTTTTATTTTGCATACTAACAACCGAATCGCATTTCACCTTTCCTCCTACTCCAACTATATAAAGACACACACATTTCGTTGGACTGGCAGTGTTTCGTGTTCTGCGAGGTTCGTTGTGTTTGCCCTGCACTTTCCCTACTCTCCTCCCTCCACACCTTTGTTTTGTTTTAGTTTACCCTATTCCACCCTTCCATTCAATTCACTTTAGCCATGCCGGAGATGCGTACATCGGGATAGCTGCCAAGTTACGCGCTACCTACGCTAGAGTTTATCATAACGACACATCCAGCTTCGAAATGATAAGTTCAAAAGCTGCCAGCGGTCATACACTGTTCTTCGTTTCTTCCTTCCTTTTCTTCTCTTGCCTCTTTCACTTATTCTGTACAGCCCTTGGACCCGTTGTCATTGCTTAGTGCCCTATCCTGTCTTGAGACAGGTCTCGAAACAGGTGGGTACAGAAGTGTCTAGGTTTCTTGTAGGGTGTTCTCTCTTGTTTCGGGATGATGACGCTCAACTGATGAAACGGGCCTTCTGCTGCTATTGTAACTATTTATCTTGCTCACTTACAACGCAGTCGCATTTCACCTTTCCCTCTGGTCCTATGTTGCCATGTTACGCTTCTTGACACACACACACACACACAGCAAAGCAATGCATGCTTGTATGCTCTGACAGAAACCATAAAACAGTGCATTACCTCATGCTCTATCATTTTTGACTCTGACTCATCGTCCAGCTTTGGCCGTTTGGCCGCACTTTCCTGACATTCCACATTGTCATCGTCATCAAGAGATATCCTTCCCTCTTTTTTCTTCGCCTTTGGCTCTTTTCGCTCTCTGCAATCATGAAAACAACAGCACACCAAAGGAAAGGATGGACGAAAACCTCAACCTCTGCTGGCAATCCATAAAGACACACAAAAAAATTAAAAAAATTTCATCCTTACACTCGAAGTCTTACACACGCCCTTCCAACCAGGAGCGAGAAGTGCCTTAGTCTAATTTGAAGACAGCCCCAAATACCAATCACTACATCAGATAATATGTATTATGACATCATGTAATACATATGACCTGTGATTCCCATACTGAAATTCACTGACACGTATCACAAAACTATGGGGCATCCAAGCATTTCATACTCGACCGCATGCAAGACTCTAACCCTGATGGTTATACGACAGTTTGTCGCACAACTGTACGTCAAGTCCTGTTCGACAACATGAATACTACCAAACTTATTTTCCTACACACCAAATAACCTTAGCCTTTTTTTTTTTTTAACTTTAGCCATGTTCTCACACCTAAAGAATCACGCATACACCACTAGAACATGGGGTGTGAGCAAGGCATAGGTATATCGGTCTAGGGGCGAGGCACCAGACCGGCTCGAAACTGGCTTGGACACTCATCTTTTTTCTTTTCTCTTTTTGATGTTCCAGCCTGGCATGTTCGAGTTGTACGCATGGCAGTCAGGATGGACGTGGAGAGGCAATTGGAACTGATAAACAATGAAACCAAACAAGCGATGTAGAGTCCGGTCTCTGATATAATATAGGCGTATAACGTTAAAACAAAAAAACAACACCAAACTGGCGACACAAGGTTCCATCTATGACGCATGGTGATGTCGATGCATAGCATGCGAAGTGACTTCAATTGTTATGGCTGTCGATGCTGGTACGTGACGAATTGGCACCTCAATGAACAAGACTCAACGTACAGTAGCATAACGAATTGACCATTAACCAAGTGTCGAGACACTGATGTTCTCCTCTAGAACACCAAGCAAATGGGACTGAATGCACTTTGTGGTAACCACAAACAGACAAAGTAGCCCTGTTCATTTGAAACACTTAACCAGAGAGACAGAGAGAGAGAGAGAGAGAGATTGAGTGAGTGAGTGAGTGAGTGAGGTGATTTTGAACGACTGGATCTTTTCACGATTTCATTCACATCCATGTGCAGTGCTGCTCATACATTACATAAGTGTGCTCGTCCGACAGGTCAACAAAGAAGAAGCCGTGAAATCCAAACACGTCTCCTGCGAAGTACTTGATCTTTCGCTGGCGACAGATTCTGTTGATGCGCTCCTTTCAACAACAAATCAATAAGAAGAACGGTCAGCGATTGAAAATATCCTTAACATCACTGCAATTGACAGTACATCTCCTGCCGACACAATTGGTGGGAACCTTCACTGACTTCCACTGAGAAGATTACGTAAAATTCACCTGTTCTAACTTTAGGGATGAAACGAAACATGAAAGTAGCAAACAAACATTCTTCTCAGCCTCCAGTTTTTGACGAACGAATATCGAACGTTCTCTAGAATCCTTAGTGATTGTTACATCAAACATGGCATCTTCTCAATTACATGATGTTCAAATATATTGTATACTCCAGGAAGAGAATGAGAATGGTTCCAGAGCTTACGGCTAACTACAAAGTAGGTGGCATAGTTGAGGGTCCAACAAGGGTCAGGAAAAGAGGCCTTCACATGTTAGTCATCCATTCAAAGAAGGGAGCAGCCTTGCCAACTCCTCTTCATTGGAGTCTGACCCTGAACTGCATTGTGCAGCCTCAGCACTATTGTCATCCAACTCCTCAGCACTATTGTCAATCCAACTTGTCCTCTCGAATCATGAACGCGACAGTGCGCCCACAAGTTACTCGTGGTCGAGCCATTATACTTAGTCTTTTCCACAAGCGGTCCAAGTTGGTCGACCATCGCTTGGCTTATTTCTGTGGAAGTACTTCCACAACCCGTTTGATTGTGTATGAGCCACCATCTTCAGTGCAACTACAAGTGCAACTTGCACAAGTTGCAGATCGTACATCGACTGCTAGATCCGTACAGTATGCACGCCTGCTTGCATATCGAATGCGCATGCGGTCGGTAGATCGTGCGCACGCCGAAGCGCGCAAGCTTTCACTTTCCGTGCTTTGACCTTGAACCCAGCTCCAATTGACCAGTCGGGTGTAACAGTTAGTGATGTAGTGCGCAGGTTGGCCGCTTCGCATGCACTAACAAACGTTCGAAACCAAAACGGAAGCGAATATAATTTGCGCTCTCAGTCCTAAAGCGCGAACTATTCGAACGTTCAAACTATTCGTTTCAGCCCTAGTTCTAATGTCACTGACAAACTGGCAGATGTACTAGTGTTTTTTCTTTTAAGGTTTATTCACCTTCTTGTTTCTCAATGCACCAAGCATCAGAGGCTGGTTATTCCTTGCCGTTGGCTTCTCCTCTTCAACAAGCACTCAACGATATCTTTCTTTCTCGATGGATGTGCCCATCTTCTATGGTAATCAAGACTACACAAAACTACAGCTAAAACCTGGATTGTATGCTTGGTCATAAACTCTTTATCACGTGGTTGTGCCTCTGGATGTTCCCAAGAGATGAAAGAGGCAGCCGCTCACCAAAGTTGAACTTGTGAACACATGGGATAGCAGCAGGCTTCTGGTCATCGCATAACCTTTTTTACGACGAAAAGAAACAAAAAAATTTTGAAACCCAAACGGACCTAGCTGTGCTGAGCAATATCCCCCTCAACAAATAAACTTTCAGTATATAGTTTTGCACGTATGAAGTAGATGTCTCACATTGATTCTTTCCGCCTTCTTTTATATATATA
>JAOWAR010154381.1:0-10990 GCA_028571005.1 Clathrina lutea
CTGTCGACTCTTCGTCGACAACGTACTCTCTCCCTCTCCGAGGCTCTCAACTCTCTCTCTCTCTCTCTCTCTCGCTTACCCAGAGTGCTTCCACTGTAATATAGGTGATCTGACTCATTAGTTTATGGTTAGGATTGTTGTCATTGTCATTGTTGTGTTGTCATGGTTTGTGCTTGAAGTGTGCTTTCCTCTGTTGCATGTGAAGTGTGCTTTCCTCTGTTGCATGTGCGTGCATGGCAAAGAGTTTCTTTTTTTTTTTTTCTATTTTTGATCACGGTACTTTTTGGAGAGCAGCAGTCGGTCACAGACTTACCCTGCTGTTTGGGGAGTACCAAGAGCAAGTTGTGGCTTGAGTGCTGGTCGCCGGCTGAACAGAGGAGCTGCTCTGTGCAGTCTTGCACTTGAGTCGCACACAAGAGTGTGCTTTCACCTTGTTCTCTGTTGCATGGACTTTCTTGTTTGTGTGTTGCGTCCCAGTTTGTTCCTCAGAGTGAATGCACGTTTTTTTGCGTTGGCACTTTATCAAAGAAATTATGCCTTGTTGTTGTGTCTTGTTAGCACACGGCGTGTGGACAGTTCCAACACACGGCTATCCTCTCAGCTGGAGCGCAATCCGGGCATCGATGACAATAACCTTAACTCGATCTTCTACGAACACCTGACACGCTCATTGCGTCATGTCCTGTGTGGGGACATTTCTCTTGGCCGCTGGGGAGATGTTCACTCTGGCGACTTCTTCATCTTGGCCTCAGATAACCTCAACGCACTTGTTCACATCGTCGAGATGGGCAGTGGGCATGTTACCTTCCAGCTGCGTGGACTGGAGTTCCGCGGTAAGTTATGTGTGGCCAGATCTCACTTGCTGGGCTGAAATAACATTAAACCTGTTTCTGTGTGTGATTGTGAAGTGGTGATGTACATGATTAACCGAATAACCAATTAATACTTTCAGGCTGAGGTGAAGAAAATTGATTTTCGTAATCGATTAGTAGAATAATAAAGAAAAATTCTCTTTCAAGGTAAAGCTCACTTTGAAAAAACCTTCAGTGACACAAACCGATGGAAACTTTCCTCTCGGCAGCCGGAAGATTTCAGTGTGAGAAGGGCAGTTTCCATTAGTTTTTGTCGTTATAAAGTTTTTTTTCTTTTTCTTTTTTTGTGCAAACTGAGCTTTACCCAGCAAGACACTTTGTATAATTTTTTTCGAACGAGGTCGAGAAATTTTGTTCCAAAACGTAGAGTATACGCTAATGATCAAGTCCACCTTTCTTTCAGCTTCACCGAGGAAGGCTTAGCGTACACCACAGCTGTACATGACTTATACCCCGTCAGACCGTGTCTTCTCTGTGACCAGCTGGCTTGATTTTGAACAAATGTTGCCCTGCTTAGCGTGTAACCCACGGCAACGTAAACATTTATTTAAGATTTCCTTTGTTTGACTGTTTCTGACCAGCATGGTAAGGCCTTTTACAGTCTCATATTACCCAATTAGTCATTTTGTGCTGGGTAAGATTAATTGTCTGTGCATATACAGCACCTAATGTCATGTGTGTTTGTGTTTGTGTGCACGTGTCTGTCTGTCTGTCTGTCTATCTGAACAGTGTGTTGGTGTGTACGATGTGTCTGTTTGTACAGTGTGTGAGTTTGTGTGAGAGAGTGTGAGAGAGAGTGTGTGTGTGTCTGTGTGTCTGTGTGTCTGTGTGTCTGTGTGTCTGTGTGTCTATGTGTCTGTATATCTGAGTGTATCTGTGTGCTTATGTCTGAGTGTGTGTGTACGGTGTGTGTGTACGGTGTGTGTGTGTGTGTGTGTGTGTGCGTGTGTGTGTGTGTGTGTGTGTGTGTGTGTGTGTGTCTATATGCATGTGTGTGTGTGTGTGTGTCTATATGCATGTGTGTGTGTCTGAGTGAGCCTGTCTGTGTCTGTGTCTTGTGTATCTGTCTGTGTTTGTGTGTGTCTGTGTGCGTGTCTGAGTGTGTATGTTTGTGTCTGAGTGTTTGTGCATGTTTTTGTGGTATTTAAGTTGAATTGTGTCTGTCTTCTGTCGGTAGGTGCGTCTTTTCTTGTCTATATGTTCATGGTTTGTGGGTTTGTACTTATGTGGATGTTTTTTTTTCCAGAGGAGGGGTATAGTCGTTGCCATTCCTTCATGGGACATGTGAGCTGATCTTTTTTGTTTAGTTCTCTTGTCTTGCAATGCATATGTGCGCATTTTTGTTCTTTCATCTCTCTCTCTCTCTCTCTCTCTCTCTCTCATTCACTACCATAGGCACATACTGCCAGCAGAGAGAAGTGGAGGCCATCAATGAGGACGTGCTAAATGACAGTAAGTAGTGGCTTTGGTTGGTCTGCTTGCACTCCAGTAAGCTCAGAACTTTTCACGCATCAAAGCAGTGTGCTCTTTGCATCGGAAAGGAATCTTCATTCTGAGTGGAGAAAGAAGAGATGTGGATGGTTCTTCGACTGGTATTCATCATTGAGCTGGCAATCTGTTCGTCCTGCAGCCATTGGGAATTCTTATGATATGGTCATCGTGTGAAATTGACATGACAGGTCTCGTTTGATGTGCACGTTGGCAATGATAGTGATGATGATGGTCTCTCCTCTCTACTGTTTTCTGGTAATGGTCTCTCCTCTCCACCGTTTTCTGATAATGGTCTCTGCTCTCCACCGTTTTCTGATTGGCTCCCATCTTATCCAGATTGCTGTTGCTGTACTCCTGGTCACCCTCCTGGTATGTTGTCGGTGAATCTCGCCTTCGGCCAGCGTTGGCTGGCGTGGGAGGTGATGCGCAGTCGCTTCGTCATGGAGGGCTACAGCATCACGGCCAATGGTGCGGCCTCCATGCTCAATGCCTACGACATGCGCAAGATCCTAGTCAGCTATTATGTGAAGGTGAGTCAATCAGACGCACTCGTTTAGTAACTGTCGTACTGAGCAAATCAGGCACCCAGCAATTAAAGATGGATTATTCGAGCAAAAGAGCTGTTCATCGCTTGATTTGCTTTGGGAGTCGGTTTTGAGCTGAGTCTGTGTCCAGCTGCATATGGTGCAGAGGTCAGGACAGGAGTTTCTGTCAGATCTGAGAAAATTTTTCGATCTGACGCTCACTGTGTGAGGCCCGCCTCACGATTGGTGCATGGAGGGGGTCGAGACAGATTTTTTTTATGTCAGGTAGGATTTTTTTTGTTTTTTTACAGAGTACTGTCTTTCCTTACGTGTTACAACAGATGTGCCCAAAAAACTTGGGTGTTCAACATCTCTTTTTCTCTCTCTATCTCTCTCTTTCTTCCTCTCTTCTCTCTCGTCTCTCTCTCTCTCTCTTCTCTCCTCTCTCTCTCTCTCTCTCTCTCTTCTCTCCTCTCTCTCTCTCTCTCTCCCCCTCTCTCCCCCTCTCTCTCTTTCATGTTTCAGGATGGGCAGTAGTTGTATTTTCCATGTATGTTACAGGTTATTCAGCCTGCACACCTAAGCCACACAAAACTCTAGTATTTTTCTGAGCCTCACACATGTCTGGAGTGGTGTTTTCCAGTTCTTGCATGTTTTGAGAGGAACTTCTCACCCGTTTCGAACAGTTCCTTCTTGGCACAGCTTATTTTCTTTCACGTGTCTTAACCCAAGCAAGATCGCCTTTCACAAGTCTCTGCCGTGTGTCTGTGGGATTTGATCCCTCTCCCTCTCCTGCCCTCTCTGATTTTCCCCTCCCCCTCCCGTGGACAGGCCATCATTTTTTACACCGTCGACGCTCAAAAGCTATCCGAGTGGCTAAGCAGCTCCGTGTTGACATCATCACTCTATGAGCCACTCAGCGATCCGAACTTTGTGGATCTTGACATGTCATTCAGCTCACGCGTCGATGAGGATTACGATTTTGCACTGGGAGGGCTCACACGGCGACGTTTCTTCCAGCGCTACGGGGACTGGTTGCAATACTGTATGACAAAGAAGGACAAGGTAGGAGATCAAAGAGCTTTCTACAACAGTCATGGAGACAGTTCAAGATTTAACGCACAGAGATGGCTTGCTGCCCAACTTGGCAGTTTTTTGCACAATCTAAAGTATTTATTCAGTCATTTTGTGTGTGTAAAGTCTGTAGAGTAGGAGGTTTTTCTTGTACCTGTTCTAATTTGTTTATTTCCACCTTTCTGAGCTTTGGCTTCACCCTTTCTGCCCGGTCGCTTTCCTAGAGTATACGCTCAGATGAAGACTCGCCTGCTGCTATCCTCTGCTTCGCTCTCTCACTTCTGGCACGTCGTGTTCTGAATACGGCGGCCAACAATGAAACGTTCAGGTGGGTGCTGAGCATTGCTGATCTGTGTGTTTGTGCGTCATTGTTGAGAAGCACAAGTCAGACATGTGGCAGATGTGAGCCAGTGAAGTGTTGGAAATGAAATTCTGAGAATGATGCTTGGCTACGTTTTGGCAGTTGATCACCATCGTCTCAATACAGGAAGGCATCCTAGAGTTAGATACATTGATTGGGGGGGGGGAGCTGCCAACTGGTCTTAGCCCACCTGTTTCACGATCTGTCAGTGTATGAGGGCAGGGATTTTGACTGGAAAGAAGGCAGGCGGACCTGTTTCACTTGCAGAGATGACATCAGTCACACGTGTGCGCGCGAGTGAAGGGCTTGTGCCATTGAGCAGGTCTGCATTCGAACTAAATGCCTGTTTAGTGTGTGTCTGTGTGTCTGTTGGGGGGAGGGGGGGTGGGGTCTGTCTGTATTATGAATCATTGGGTCTAAATTTCGTGTGGAGGTTTCTGATGAATAGGCAACAAACTAACAAGACACAGAGTTTACCAACAGGCGTGAATTTCTGACATGGTTTTCTGCGTGTTATCAGCGTGGATTCGTTCTTGTACGGGCTTCATGCTCTCTTCAAAGGAGATGTTCGCATTGTGAACACAAAGGATGAATGGGTCTTCTCCGACATGGACTTCCTTCACTTCGTCATCAAGCCAGCCATCCGTATGTCTCTCAAGCTACACCAGGTCAGTTGAATCAGGGGGAGGAGGGGTGCAGGGGGAGAAAGATGTTTCATATTTGTTTTGGTGAAGTTCTACTTGGAAATGCATGGGGGGGGGGGGGAGTATTGTGCAGGCAGACACTTTCCTCCGTGTTTTGATATGTCTGTGTGGCTGCCTTGCTCATGCTAGAGAAGACCGTCAGGTTCTGCATCACATGAAACACACAGTTTCTCTCTCTTTCTTTCTCCCCTCTATATCTCTCCCTCTCACACACACCACTCACATTCTCTCGCTTTGTCTTTCTCTCTCTCTCTCTCTCTCTCTCTCTCTCTCTCTCTCTCTCTGTCTTTCATCTTGCTTTCAGCTCAACCGAAGAGAAATCAAGCAGAGTCTGTCATTTTTGGTTGATTGCCATAGGATCATTTCTTGATGCCTGATGAGTATGACGACCCTGAGCTCCTTCACATAGCCATCAATGAGCACCGGGACAACATGGTGATCGCACACGAAAGCGATCCTGCTTGGCGACAGGCTGTCTTGGACAATGTACCCTCACTCTTGGCGCTGCGGTAGGTTGTTGCTTTGGTGGTCACGTTGCGGTTGTGTGTGTGTGTGTGTGTGTTGGTATCAGTTTCCCTATCGTGGTTCCTTTGCAGGCGTTTGTATGCATGCAGGGCTGTTGTGGCTTTACTCAATATAAGACACGAAGTCTGTATGTTTCAATCTTGCTGCGCATGAATAGTCCTGATAGGCTAGTTGAGAGCTGCACCTGGAGATGAGCTAGCTGCTGTCTTGTAGCAGTTTGAAGTGTTTGGGGGCAGTTTGGCAGGGAGACTTTGCCTAGCTTAGTTTGATCTGCAGTTTCATCCTGTGGTGGCTAAGTTCTATACAGTACACAAGAGGAAATTGCGGTGAGACCTAAACTTTTCGTGCTAAGGATGGTATCAACACCCTTTGCCGGACTTCTTTCCGTCAGTATGTCTTAACCGAACACATTTCGGCTCAGTTAGGATGCGTTTTTGGTCTGCGTGAGTTCAAATTCCAAAATTTGCATTTTCCTGCCTTTTCAGTGTACTCAAAGCTTATTCCCCTGAAGGTATTGTAAGGATGGTACAGGACCAGATACTCCAGTGAATGACAGATCAGAGATTTAGAGCGGGACAAGCCCTACCCTGGTGCTCTCCCGAGAATGGAGGTGTGGTTTCAGACTTTTTTCCAAGCTGGTCAATTCTGATCATTTTTACTTCAGCCGGGTAGGTTCTAGCAACAGGACTGGTGTTGGGTTTCTTTTTCTCTGTGAAAGATTTCAAAGTCACACCCTTCTTTGTTCCTCTCTCTCTCTCTCTCTCTCTCTCTCACGGGAACAGGCATGTCATGGATGAGGGAATCAATGAGTACAAGATCGTAATGCTCAATAAGCGATTCCTTAGTTTTCGGGTCATCAAGGTCAGTGGTTGTGCAGCAGTTGCTTACTGCAGATAACTCCGAGTCTTGTAGCCACAGAATTTAAGATTCCTCGTCGTCGTCATGAAATGATGACATCCTTCTCAATGTTTGTTTCAAGCACTTTTTTTTTTCAATTAAGGCCACCAAGTTTTTTTTCTATGTTACTCATCCCCGTGCGCATAGTTTTTCTGCTGAAGCAAGCAAAAAAAAAAACTCTTGTTGACGTGGCGCTGCTCATTTCATAATGGCCGCGAACCCGGCCCAACCGCTTGCTGATATCGTGATGGCGCACCAATACTAAAATTAATAAAGCCGTCGAAACCACAGCTTCCGGAAGGCTTCAACTGTGCCGAAGTCCGAGTGGAGCTGGGTATCAACAAGTGGTGGTAAACGTGAACACGGCGTTCTGATCACGATCCTCTTGATCATTTCCATTGGTGTGTTGAGGGTTTCAACTGGAGGCTTTCAGGATCGATGGAGGTAGTCAGTTTTAGGGTACTAGTCAACGGCAAGACGTGCCTGCTGTGGTACACACTGCCCATCGACCCCGGGAGAACTTTTGCGTAGGCATTCGAAAGCTTGAGTTCTGCGAGCGCCAACAGCAGTTCTAGTGTGGCTTTCACCAACTCTGTCCCGAAGACGGTGGAGAAAGTAGTAGTAAAGGTGCAGAAAGAGCTGCAGTCAAATTCCGTGGAAGTGACAGTTCAGGCTGATCTGCCAGTCACGACAGCATGTTCGCGTCTGGGGTTCTTCGTGACGTTCGTTGTCACAACCGCCGATGCAGGCGAAAAGCGTCACAGTGAAGGCGAGGTTGGCCGCAATGCCTTTCCATCATGATGTCGGCGTCTACTGCAGCGTTGTCATTGCCCTCTCTTCACGGGTCAGAGGATTATCAGTCGAGTGGGCATATGCGTGGAGACTGACAGCTCCACAATGACCTGGTGAAGGTCCTGAAACATCGCAACCTCAGATGGCAATTCGGCGAGGAGAAGACAAGTGGAAAGTCTTTCGTGGATGCGCTAGCTAGGGGGCTCTTTGAGATCTGTCTGACAAAGCGTATGGCATCGCTCACTGGCCGCAGAGTTAAGATTCCTGCCATGGTCCAACCTCTGTTTGACAAGGGAGATGAATGCATCAACCCGTCAGGGCACAAGCACAATGCAGAAGCGGAAACATCACCACATAGCGGAATCAGCTGAGCTGTGTAACATTTGTCTGAGAAACAATAAGCTTGATGGACTGTTTGTTTGTTTGTGTGTGCGTGCAGCCGTGCATCATGTGTGTGTGTGTGTGCCTACGTTTGTTCGTGCATGCGAGGAGTGGTGTGCGTGTTTGTATACCCCCATTGCTCACCATAATTCACTGCACTACGTCAGTGTCACACAGGTTATTGTTGCAGTTCTGCACAGACTATCTCTGTCCAGTACAATGTAGTCCAAAGAGACATGAATGACATGTGTTTGACAGTGTAGGGTGTCTGTTTCGGTCAAGGAATTTGGGTGGTTGAGTTTTTTAATTATTATTATGACTTTTTGTTTTGTTTTCGCCCACCTGCGTAGCTTTTCCGAATTTTTGGGGACGAGTAACATAGAAAATATTTCATTTATGTCGCCTAATACCGGTATTTTGAATATTACGCATGTTTATAATTTTAGTGTATGCATGGCTGTTGAATGTTTGCTGGAGAGGGAACTGAAGCCTGCATAGAGTTACAGCAAACATGGCAGTGCAGGAGGGAGAGCGGGGAGAGGGAGAGGGGGAGGAAGAAAAGTGGAAGGGTTGAAAAATCGAAAGTTGTGAGGAAGAAGGGAAGGAAGAATGGGAGAAGGGTGAGGGAGAGGCGAACAGGAGTGAACTTCCAACTCAAAGCAGCAAAAGACTTTCACTTACTTGGAAGACTTCAAGCGCACTGTTCGTGTTTCTGGCGTGCTTGCAGGTGAATGAGGAATGTGTGCGCGGTCTGTGGGCCGGGCAACAGTATGAGCTTATTTTCCTTCGGAACAGCAACTCAGAGCGCGGCAGCATTCAAAACTCGCGGCAGGCCCTGAGAAACTTTATCAACTCATCATGCGACATCGGATACCCAATCTACATCTCGCCGCTCACCACGTCCTACTTGGAAAGCAACCAGCAGGTGAGTGGTCGGTCAGTTGGCGAAGGCTCTAACGGTGCATTCCGCTTCAGGGCTATCCATGTGCGTGTCTTCCTGACTGTTCATGTTGGAATACCGCACCAAGAGAACCCTCCTCGACTGTCGGTTGAGTTCTTGTTTGTGCTTTTCTTCTTTCTTTCTTTCTTGTTAGGTTTCTGACATTATTGGTCCTCCTCTGAGTGTGTCTCGTGTGGGTGGTATGTTCAGACGATTCTGGCGCCATCTCTTCTGCCACATCAGCGGGAACAGTGCTGCCATGAATCGAGCACCGGAAGCCAGTCGCACAACGGCGGAAAGCAGCAATTCAGCTGGGTCTGCCGTGACTGGGCCTTCGAGTGACAGCCAGGCAGTCCGACACAGCAACTCCCAGCGCCGAAACAGTAGTAGTGTTACTGGCGGACTACGTCCTGGCAACACTTGGTATGGTGAGAGGATATCTAGTTTGTCAATAGCTGGAGAGGAGGACAGTTCGGCAAGTAGCGGCTTGCGACTCGCCGACAGCCTGAGCGCACCACAAGAGCAGCGGACCAGCAGCTCAGCATTGAGAGACCCATCCGTTTCCAAGGCACTGAGCAGCAGTCGTGACAATAGCGGTGATGTACGCCATGCTGTGCTCGGTGGCAACACCGGCCTGGATGGCATCAGCCTTGGCATGGCCAGCATGACCGGCTCCGTAGCAGGGGTGTCTGCTGTCTCCGTTAGCCAGATGGCATCAGCAGGCTCCATTGCCGGTGGTAGCCATGCACCTACAGCAGACTCATCAAGTCTCATTAGTGGTGCTGGCGGCGTTGATACACTCTCCGGCTCTAGGGGTGACGCACTGTCCAGAGCAATGCATCTGAGTCAGACAGGCAGCTTCGCCACCAGCTATTCTGTTCCTGTGTCAGAGGTTGCTTTTGCAGGGTCGATAGCTGACAGCCATGCAGTCCCGGCAACAGACTCAGCCACCGAGTCAAGTGCTGGTGCAACACCGGACGTGTTGAGGGGGGAGACATCATCTCGCACCGACGATGGTTCCCGGGCCGATACTGCATCACGAACAGATGGTGTTTCTCGAACAGTGCGCATCAACCGTACCAGCAGTAGTCGCAGCGCAGGCTTGTCCTTGCCCATATCTGACTTGGTAGCAGCAGGCTCTTTGGCCGAGGGCAGTCACGTAGACCTGGGGAGCGAGTCAGAGGTGAGCATAGCCACAAGTGGAGTGGACGGTGCGCCACCACGTGGCAAGTGCCAGAGTCAAACAAGCATCAGCCGCAGCTCAGCATCCACACGATTCGACGAGGGCCGCCTGAGCCCGTCTGCAGAGCACCAGTTCGTCATCATCCGGATGGAAGAAGTCCTGAAAAACATTTCTTCCAGCAATGCAGCCAGCCTAAAATGGCCTAGTGAAGAGCTGCGGAGGCGCTGCTCTCCGGGGTATTGGGACGAGCATGCCTGGCAGCCGGAGGTTGGCATGGTCGGACACCTTGTACACTCATGGCTCCCAGGCGATGACGATCGGCAAGATGCTGACACAAACCAGCTTCTGTTTTCACCCGGCACCATCCTGGTCTTGTCCTGTGGAGATAGCGGCTGCTGCGTAGCCATCCGTCCAAACGGTGTGTCAGATCTTGGCGAGATGCTATGAGACTCGAGGCCTTCCCATCTAACCTCTCCCGTCTTTCTCCTACCCTCCTGTTGATTTTATGCAGAGCTTGTGATCGTTCTGACCATGTTCATGCGCAATGCAATACTTTTCTCTAGGTATCAAATTGCAACTTTATTCTTATTGTCCATGTCCATTCTTAATGTCAAGGGCATGTCATTCAAATCATTCCTATTGTCAAGGGCATGTCATTCAAATCAAATCAAATCAAACCAAATAGTTTTTGACCCAAAATTCTCATGCAATAACTATTCGCAGTATGGGTTTCATTTTTTTTTTCCAAACTTCCAGGCTAAACTTATTCATATTACATAATATGATAGTTTTTAATTTAAAAATTTGTTTCTTTTTTGAAAAAAGTTTTCTCAGGATTTATGGTCTTCTCTCCAGTAACATGAGCAGAATTTCTTCCTTTTCCTTCTTGTCATTGCTCCCTGCATGAGTTTCTCGGGCATGCTGAGAATGGGGGAAGGATTGATGGACTTCTGTCAAGTCCTGCGTCTCGTGCAGGCCAGTATCTCACTGCGGACTAGGCGTATCAAGAGTTTAAGTATTGTCATTCTCAATAGGTGAATGTTTTCCCAAGCTTTCCATCCAAAGTAGGGCGGGGAAGTGGATGTAGCTCAGTCTTCGAAGGAGTGTTTAAAGAGAACTCTGTACTCTATGGGGTGTTTGCATGCTCAAAGACGCGCGCACACACACACACACACACACACACACACACACACACACACACACCCGCGCGCGCGCGCGCGCACACACACACACAACAACAAACACA
>JAOWAR010154392.1:0-10989 GCA_028571005.1 Clathrina lutea
TCGTGCTCGCCGCCGGCGCCCTCAGGAGCGTCTCCCCGATTTGGCCGACGACATTACGTTGCTTACCCAGAGAGCCTGTCCCGTTGATCCTGATGCCGGTGCCCAGGCTCAGGCGCTGGTGCAGCAGCTGTCCCTGGATACATTCATCGATGCGCTCGACGATGCGCTTCGTCGGCGAGTGCGCGAGAGGGTCCAGCGACGCTCGCTGATGCTTTGCATCACGCCGTGACTCTGGAAGCTCTCGAGGCCGAGCTTCGCCGTGGAGGATCCGCAGCCGTCCGTCATGCCACCGTCGAGCAATCGACAATGACACGTTGGGACGCCCGCTTTGACGTGTCAACCGCACGCGTGGATCGCTTAATGTCAGCCATCGAGCGGCTCCTCCCTCGACAGCCCAATCTTGACCCCATGCCCCGTTCTCCAGGCCCAAACTGGTGCCAAGGGCAGCAACACCAAGGTTCTCGTTGCGTGGTTTGCTACCACTGCAACGAGCCCGGACATGTTCGCAGCCAGTGTCCCCTGTTGTCACGTCCTGTGCCAAGCGCCACTATGGTCGGCACCCCGGCACCTGCCAGTGCTGCCAACGCTTTAAACCAGTAACGGCTGACGATGGTGGACGATCGTCACCCTTCGAGGAGGCTTTTGGGCCATGTAGTGGTAATGTAGATACTGATTTTTTGTGTTCTTAACTTCGGCCGAGTGTCGTGGCTGCTCGCTCTGGTGCGGCTGGAGTGTTTGTGCAATGTTTAATCCAGCAGTTTGATGGTAATGTCAACCACAGCAGTGCTGTGAAAGTGAATTGCTTGGTGGACACAGGTGCTACCTTCTCTTGGCAGGCTGAGCATGCTCAAGCATTTGATGCTTTGAAGTTGGCGCTGACATCAGCCCCGGTATTGTGTTTCCCCAATTTTCAGCAGGAGTTTCTTTTGGATACTGATGCCAGTGACTGCGGCCTTGGCTGTGTGTTGTCGCAGCTTGATGAGCATGGACGAGAAAGTGTGGTCACCTTCTTGAGTCGTGCTTTGTCCCGTTGTGATCGGCGGTACAGTGTCACACATGAGGAGCTTCTAGCAGTTGTTTGGGCAATGCAACTGCATCGCCAATATTTGCCTGGCAGACCATTTCGCCTACGGACTGACCATTCTGCCCTGAAGTGGCTTATGTCTTAAAAGGAACCTGAGGGCAAGCTGGCTCGTTGGCTGGAATCTCTAGCTCCCTTCACGTTTAAAGTCTTGCATCGTGCTGGCATTCGACGTGGCAATGCCGACAGCCTATCCCAGTGCGAGTTTCTATTAATACCATACATTTCAGATCTACCTGATCACTAGGCTGTGAAGACGCTAGAGTGCACGAGGCCATGTGTAAGGATCGAGAATTAGTTGAAGTATTGCGGCGTGTGAAGCTACGGTTGCGCACCGACAATTCTCCTGCTCCTTCCTCTTCGTGTGCAAGTTCCCGCGCACAGGAGTCATGTGCGCGCAAGGGTGACACTCACTTGCAACGTGTCCTTCTTAGCCAAGTTGATCGCCTCAAGGTCCACAAGGATCTACTGTATCGCAGCTATCATCCGGACGATGCCAATCTGGAAGACTTTGAGTCCACAGCCACTGAGCAGTGACTTTGAGCAGTTTACTAATCTGAATTTTTTTCTTTCATTTCTTACTTTCTTCTTTACACTTTCTTCTGTGGTTTTTCGGTTCCGTCCGAGTTTCATTTTGTTCTTTTCTTTTCTTACTCAGGATGAGTTTTTGTAAGAGAGGGAGTGGTGTAATGCTTGGCATTTTAGCCTCCCTGCCGTTGATGCGTGGTAAGCACGAGCTTAGTTCATGTTTGATGCGCCGTGAGCGCGTGATTCTTTTAGACCTGCCTATATTTAGTCGTGCAGTTTATTTATATTCAGCGACATGCAAGTCGGCTGTCGCAGTCTTCACCTAGTCAGTCTGGAGTCGGAGTAGTCTAGGATGTAGTTTCTGTCTTGTCTGGCCTCGTCTCTGTTTGATCAGCCGGTCTCAGTATCTTCAGTCAATGCAGACTCACTTCTGCTTTGTCATGGTTTGGATGTGATGCTGTTGGGCATAGGGTGCCTCAAAGCGGCCTTAACGGGGTAACACGGGAGGAATAATTATGAGGGCCGAACGACAAGCCAAGGCCCAAGCTCTGCCCGACTGCAGTTAGTCTGGCGTTACACTGGCGCCCAACGTGGGGCTCGAACCCACGACCCTGAGATTAAGAGTCTCATGCTCTACTGACTGAGTCTGGCGTTACACAGAGGTAGCATAGATCGACGCAGAGGCACACGTGAAGAGTTTGAGATTAGACAATTAGGCATACCCCTTACGTATACAGACAAAACAATAAGATGCAGTCATGCAGAGGATCCTGTTTCTCAGAAAGATCCAGCGGTCACTAAACTTCACGTCTCATGTGCATTCTTTAACAAACATCCACACCGACCACATACTAACCATTCCAAAAATCATCACACTCGTCATCTTCAGAGCCCTTTCAACGATTCATCCTTTCTCATTAACATTGCTGAGCATGCGTCTTCAACCATACACGTCACCTTCACCAGATCAGAAGTCAAGTCTTTGCGTTGAATCAGAAACATCTCAGTTTGTTAGACACCTACACTTAACTAGTGAATTGATGTTTCCTCTGTCGACAGTAGAATTTGAAATTTTACACAATTGATGTAATTAACTTTTGATTATGACTAAGGATTATCCAAAGTCGAACAAAAAGGAAATCTTTTGAAGACAACTTCTTGACCTTCTTCTTGAATCGTATATTTAGAAAAAACTCTCTCCTCTCTGGCAGGTCATAACTCGGTAAGTTTTGAACGACGTTTCAGCTGAGCTGTGCAAGCCTTCACCAGGTTCTGAATAACTTTCAGAACCTAATGGAGGCTGGCACAGCTCAACCAAACCGTCGTTCAAAATTTACCGTGCTGTGAGCAGAGAGGAGAGAGTTTTCCTAAATGTACAAAAAGTAAGTCTGATCAAAAATCAAAAGTCTTCAAGTCATTTTCGAGAAAAAAGGCATTGACATGATAGGGCTTTCCAAAATCCTTCGACCTGATGATGTCACATGCACACTTCGCTCTTAACACTGATGATAAAGTTCCTCCTGTGTGCTACAAGTACACTGGGACAGTAGAACAAAAACTTTTAAACTTCATTGAACAATTGAAGAGCGCTGGACAGCACGTGTCACAATTCACCGTTCATTTATTAACCCGCCAAGTATGTAATCATTGGTGATCTTTCCATCGTTTCTAATCCTACATTTTTGAAAAGGACCTCAAGATTTGTGATCCAAGAAGTATATTCAATCAAAAAATTATGATTTAGTTAAAATAGCAATTAATCTATACCAAGAAGATTGGCCCAAAAGGCTCTGAAGATCCTCCTCCAAGAATGAGTATAAACAGTTCTTAACAAGGTTAAACGCGAATGGGCAGCATCTCACACATCCAAAGCATGTATATACAATCAGTTTTCTCAAAAAAGGAAGCTAAAAATGCTTGGCTGATGTGCACAAAGCATGGGTTGTAACAATTGCTGATAAAGTTGGCAACAACATAGTTTCTCATGTGCAAACAATCATCAGAGCGCCAGGTACTTGGTGCTTACCCTTGACAGCGACAGAGCAGTTGGGAACAGCACATATGTACCTTGTTTAGATTCTGCAGATGAAATTATCGAGTCCCATGAAAAGTTGTGCATGAAATACAAACTTAACATTCAAGAACAGTCATTTTCCCTATACCATACTTACATTGGTTACCCAAACTTCAAAAAAAGTCTTAAGGTTGTCATTTTACAGCTGCCTCTAGTTCATGTAGCACAAGTATTATTTCTAAAGTTCTCACACCATGCCTCTATTTAATCAAATAATGACAACAAAAACATTATCACGCAGTGTTTCCCAACCTCAGCATACTGGATGATAAAAAAAATGCAGACGACATCTCACACCTCACCCATGATGTTAGCAAAAAAGGGGCTCCATCTTAAAAAGGACCAGTTCATTCATTAAACACGCATGCTTTTAACACACTAAACACTAACCGTCCTCCCAATGAGTTGACAGAAAGAATCCCTTGGCCAATTAACGATAATATTAGTGGTCTAGGCATAGAATTAGTGGTCTAGGCATGCAATTCATCGCAGTGGATCAACAGTGAAGTGGAACACGTACTAACCCTAAATGTCATAGCCGGCTCCTTCTACCTCCCAACACATTAATTGTATGCTGACCTTCATTTTAGACGATGTTTTTTTTTTTCAAATTGGTAACAATATGTTTAAATAAAACACAGGCATACCAATGGGAACTAACTGTGCATGCTCCTCTTTTGGGGGAAGTTCTTTTTGGATGACTGTGAGAGTAATGCCACGAGACAGTTTTCCAGATCACAAAGCACACCTTCACTGAGAGACGTGAGCGAAGAGACGATGAGATGCTTGTGAAATACTTGGAGGTAAATCATTCTATGGAAGTACTCCAGACTCAGTTACTTGACCATGATTGACCGGTCAGACTGTGGACAGAACGGATCACACTGTCATATCCAATGAGTATAGACCATGGTAAGTATCTAGTTAGATGTTCAGCATTTCTTGTACGGGGTGCCAGTGAATAGCAAGGCCTGTGACTTGGCTGAGGAGGCATCGGCGGAAAAGTGAAAAAAAAAAACCCTTCATGATCGCAAACTGGATGTGTTTCTTAGCACCTATGCCTTCCTCAGTTTTTCACATTGCGCTCCCTGATTTGTTCCAATCATCTTCATTGCCTGTGCATATTGTATGACCATTTACGTTCAAAACTTAATCAAACTGACCAACCCTTTTCACAACGTTCTCATTGCCTCAGCAGTGTACAAACAACTACACTGACTCAGGAACTGCCAATAATTAGTTTTCTTCAAGTCCTTCAGTTTGGACTAATGGTGACTTGCGCTGGTACTCGGAGGGATCCAGGATCATGTGCAATTCCAAGCAAGGGCTCTGATTATTGTCACTAAGAAGGCCTGACTCTATGCCTGTCCTTGCCTGATGGGCTGATGGCTGCAAAAGGACCATGCATCTCGATCGTCTAGTCAGGATCAGGCAATGCAACAACAAGTTCCCCGCAGCATCCATAGTTACCTTCCCTCAGTTCGGTGGCAAGTCCGAGAAGAAGTCCGCAAAGCGACTTGCCAATCGCCGTAAAGACCGATCTTTTCGTTCTTGAAGACGACTTTGTGAAGGATGATTGACGATGGTGCACGAGTGCCCAGAGTACACCGGGGGTTTTCTTTAAGTACTGGCAACAGGACATCCAGCTGATCTCGAACGCGAGACCGAATCGACCAGGCCGCGGCAACGGACCGAGCCATCTCCTGGAGCTCCGGCGATGGTAAGTTGGTCCTGAGTAGGCCAGAGTAGCGGCCTTCCGGGCAGCTTGCTTGAAACGGGATCGAAGCGCTGACTCATCTCTTTCCGTAGGCAGTGCCTGAGCTGTTGCAAGTTCTAACTTGCAGCTGCAGCTGCTGTCATTGGTGTCAAGACATCGGTCATGTAATGTCCGGTGTTGGTTAGTAGGTCCGGTGCGGGTGTTGCCAGATCGGTCGATTTCCACAAATGATGCGACCAACTCGATTGCCACGCTAGCGCTTCGGGAGCCCCCTGCAAGTTCCTAGTACTGATCGGAAGTGTGACTCTCTCGCTCTTTCTGAGGCCTAGGACGACCGACTTGGCACGAGTAGTCACACGGCGAAGGGATGCAGTTCAGGAGCATTACCGCTGAGACTTTCATGTCACGTTCTGTCAGTTTCTTTCTCAGGTGACAGTCAACTTCAAAGTTTCTCGACATGACGTACCGGCTTCGGCGTCGGAGGCTGGGTGTGACTCTGCCCGGCGCTGACGTGACTTTGGTCTCTCAAACTCAGGCTCTGCTCGGCTTTGTCATGTTGAACATGTGGCGCAGTTGATCAGAACTGAACTCCCATTTGGCAATTCACAACGAGGGTGGCTCCGGACCATGCTCCGCCTATAGGCGTTCGAAGGGATTCGCCCAAGAGTTTCTCTTTCTCTTTCTTTCTTTCTTTTTTTTAGACCCAAGCTTAACAAACTCCTCCGATTCTTGCAACTTCACGGAGCCCTTTTTCCCTGTTGAGCATGCCTATAGATTGCTACAAATGTATGGGGAAGCTTTTCAACGTCGGACTGAAACTGAGCGGGGCGGTCATGATCAGGCCACACCGAGCACCGCTTGAGCAGCCAATCGTAGATCTACCGGTAGGGAACACTTGAAGAACGAAATAATTTTTTTCATCAATTTTACTGTACTGTCATCATCATGTGGCCAGCCAAAGCAGGCACTTTCGGCACTGGGATGGATCGAGGGGGGTCCTTCTGGTGCTCATCGCCAAGGAGAGCCAAGTTTGTTCGGGAACGCGGCTGCGACTGCCTTAGCTTCGCAGTTTTGCATTCGCGGCAATCTCAGCTGTTTTCCGCCACGCATTCCTTGGACGTGTTTCAAAGCCTCTGCGTCACTCATCGACTTGGGAGGGGTGTTTGACCCTACCTGACGCGGGCGTGAACCTGACGCGGGCGTTTGGCCTCTACGTGAGGCCTCTTGGCGATCAGGAGAAATGTATAAGTAGGTTTGCCTCGGGCCATGCCGCTCGGTTGTCGAGGAAGGAAAACTGTGCTTGCCGAGAGCGTTTTCTTCGTCATCTCCACCACGGCCTAATGGTTCAGCGGCACCGGTGAAGGAGCAACATCCGCTCCAAGTGTTTCACTCATTGCTTCCTTATCCTGCCTGGTGCCGGAACCCGCACCTCGGCGATGCGTGGCTGCTTGCCATCTTGGGAACTTGGTGGCGTTTTGTTTTGTTACATTCAGATTGTCGCCAGTGCAAGTGCTGTCCTCACCCTTCCTCACCCAGCTTTATAGGTTGGTTTAGACCATTGCAATGGCCAGGACCCCCAACCGAGCTATGTAGAAGACCGGGTGCAGAAAAAAAGACCCAAGCCACGCTAAAAAAAATAAAAAAAAGGGAAAAGAAATGAATAACTGCGTTACTACAATCTTATCATCGGACGATCCATCTAGATTACCGGGAAAACGTCACCAAAATCTCGGAGGGAACTTTCAAGCCCTCCATCCGTGCATTTCCGATGTTCCAACGTTCACGATCGACTATAGTAGCATGTATCTATTTTCTTGTTTCAAACGACGGGCAACAATTGCTATTGAAAGAAAAAAACGTGCCGGTCTGGCGCCGCTGCTAGCCAGAGAGAAACACGGTCGAGAACATATTCAGGTGCACCTGCAGATACTTATGGAACAATAGCGCAACAAGTTGAAGGAGGCGCAAGCATTTCTCTTTCGCTGCCACTACATGTCATGACTGGGCAGTTATCGTTCCAGCTCATTTTTTGCACATTTTTGCCAAGCCGTTCTTGAAAACGGCCACTCCCTTTTGCGTGTACGCGAAGTTTTCGGTTCGTGTTGCCGGCTGCCTAACTAACTTGGCTGCCAACTTCGATCAAGTTGCAGAGAAGTATCAACATGATGTTCCCCCGCAGGGTGTTTATCTTCAGTTGTCAGTCGTCCGTGACTGATTGGCGGCTCAGATAACTCCAGCCCTGTAAGCTTGACCGAGTTTTGTGCCTGTTGGCAACGTTAGCCGATTGTGGCCGGCTGGTCAAAGTGGAAATCAGATCCGTTGAGTGGTGCACCAAGTTAGGCGATGATCATGATGACCAGTCTAGTTGCCAGTGCTCTCTCAATCATCACGATCATTAGTAGACCTGCTGGGTCACCCGAGTCCAGCTGCAATGTCTGTGGTTTCCGGACAGGCTTCGGGCATAGCCTTTTGAGCCGATCCAATTGTCAAGTAACGGTAGCCGGTGTAAACAAAAAGGAAAGGAAAGGAAAGGACAAAAAAAGAAGCGGAAACATTTTTTTGCAATTGAATGACGATTTTTTCCTCTGTTTTTTTTTTTCTCTCGATCCAGCCAAACTGAGTGAAATGCCTGTTCGAGTCCCTGCTGGCTTACCTATGGTTACGAATGTCAGCCATAACCTTTGCCGCTGCCAGCTAGGAATAAATCAAATACTAGGGTGCCTCAAATCTACCCAACATGGCTTCACGGTGGTCACGCAAGTGAACGAGAATGAATGACCGAGGAAGATCTGCTTTGGGTGATCGGGAGCTGTCAATTTTCGGCTGTGCTTTGCAGTCCTCGGCAGTTCTCGACCATGTCTTGACGATGCCTTGCCCTTCTGATGTCCAATATGCAATTGCAAACGTCACGGCGTCGTCAAGACAACAGAAATATAAAGAGAGCTTCATCTTTGCCTTCAGGCGTTTCAGCTGTCTTTGAAAAAAATTCTCCATGTCTTGTTTCTTCTTGCTGGGCCGGCTTGAAAATATTTGGTAAGCGTAAGGTCCCAAAATTGTGGTTTGCGGCTTGACACTCGAGCAGCTGTCAAGAACACCCGTACCCACCGCCCTGGAGTGTCAGAGATATTTTGACTGGCAGGTCACACCACGGCCAGCCAGTGATCCGATATTCACAAGAAAAACTTGTCCTGTCGATGTCCGTGTTACACCGCGCACATGCCTTTCGCTTGACTTGAGTGCGGTTGATATCAACGCCCAAATGTGATGAGCGCGCGTGCAAAACGGCTCCCGACTGACGCAGGCCCCGGACGCAGGCCGAGGCGCTAAAATCGACGAGCTCGTCAAAATACTCTCCGCGCGACTCTACTTTCTGTGCTGTCAGCGTCGATCATACCTTGCTGAACAGGTCACCCGAGGGCTATGTGTCCACACGTGCGCACAACAGCGACAGAGCATGCCACGCCACGCCGGTGAACAAAAAAAGTGTGTAGCTTCTCTTGAAAACCGTGTAACTTGCGGGTCCGCTGATGATTCGCCGAACAATGACCGCTTTGAGTGGCGCGGCCCGAGCCAACCAGCCTCTGGCACAAACTCCCGTGACTTGTTACTGTGCGGCTGACCCCGGCTAAACCGCCACAGAGAAGCTCAGGTACGAGCGGAGAGCCACATGCAGCCGATGCAGCGCACGATCCATCGGCAGAGCAGCACGCGCACAGATTTTCACGAGGTTCTGCGCGGCGCAGGTGCCGTGGTGCTGTCTCGTTTGCGCTAAGATCGCGAGTTTTTCCGACGATCAACTTTCGAGAAAGATAGAAAGAAAGGAGTGAGGCTGATGCCCAACAAGTTTGCTCTGGATATACACGGACTTGGTATTCACCACGCGGCTCGGCACCTGACAGTGTTCAGCCAGGGACGCCGCTTTTGTCCCACGCTGGTGCTTCCCCCTCACAATCTGGTCTCTCGCCCTGAGCGGAGCTCATCTGTACTGCGGCCAACGACACCGTCACAACTTACACGCTTTTTTTCGGCCTTCGAGGAAGCCTTCGCGAACCATGCTCCGCAGCCCTACTAACAAGGACTGCACTCCTTCACGCTTCCAGACCTCGTCTTGGCGCGGTTTGGACGGTGGAGCTCAAACGGCAGGCGAGAATGCGAATGTCGCTGCAGCCTGCTGGTACCCGTCTGCTTGGCCTTATCCTTACTCAGCGATGCAAGCTGCAGGCGGGGCTGCCGTCCCGCTCATGCTGCCTGTCGATCTGGCACACTCGCCGTCGCCAGCGATGTGTCGACTCCCATTACCCTGGACGAACTGTGCTCCCGGCTGGCCTCCACTCTCCGCTCTGCCAGCACCTGTCGTTTTTTCATCATCCGGAGGTCTGCCGCTTCCGACGCCATCTTCTGCTGGCCCAGGTCATGAAAGGGCAGCGATGACTGGTGCGCCTATCATGAGTATGCCAGTGACGGCAGCTCCAATGCCTGTTTTCGATCAGTTCGGTCTTCGCTACGGCGCAAGGGCGATGGTAGCCATGACTAGTGGAGGCCCCGTGACGCCGGAGGAAGCAGTCGATAGAACCAATCTAACGACCTCAGAATTCGGCAGAAAAGGCCGCCAGGACACAATTCAAGTGTTGTCAGAGCCTGAAAAGGGTTATGACAGTCGTTCGGCGGATGAAGACGACGACGAAGACGTCGACGTCGACATTGAGGGCAGCGATGGTGGTGGCGGGGAGTCCGATTATTCGCAACCTTCGAATTCGAACTCAGACGAAGAGGAAAGGCATATCAGTGAAAGTTCGTCTTGGACTGAGGAACGTCACGAGAACTCACAAGACCAAACAGTCTCTTCGACGTTTGGAACAGAACGGTCAAAGAACGACCACTCCCCAGAGATTCAAAGCGAAATCCGGCCAGTCAGCAACTTGAGACGGCAAGCTACGTATAGCGCTTCGTCCATTTCCGCTCCGCACCATTCCTCATTGCACTTCAGTCCGCCGACAGTGTCAGCGGTTAGCCAAAGAGGAGTCGGGAATCGACCTCTTCTGCCTGCTGATCTTGCTCCTTCTGCTCCAGCAAGTCAACTTCGACTGGCATTCAACGTGACAGGAAGTCAGAACAGTCCCGAACACGGATGTTCCGTGTGTGGCACAGTCTCTTGTGGGTCGAGAGCAACAGCCAGGTAAGATCGTATTTGCCGACTCGACTGAACCAGTTTGCCGTTTCTGTTTTTATCTCTTCGTTTCTTGGTTGTGCCTGCTTGTGTCGTTGAATTCCAACTAACGGACTGCGTTTGAGGAGAGAAGAAATGCATTTTTCAACATGGCGTCCGTGCAGGTTGTGGTCACGGCCAAGCAACAGCAATTGTGTAGGGTGAGGTTGAAGGGGCACAGCGCATACATGAAGAGTAGGGCCCAACTCTTGTCCTGACTGGTTACAATGAGTGCTGAAGAAGTCACCGTGCTTGTGAACATTTAGGAAAGGCACTCTCCCAGTGAGACCCTGGTGTGTGTGTGTGTGTGTGTGTGTTTGTGTGTGTGTGTGTGTGTGTGTGTGTGTGTGTTTGTGTGTGTGTGTGTGTGTGTGTGTGTGTGT
>JAOWAR010154403.1:0-10989 GCA_028571005.1 Clathrina lutea
CCATCCCCTTCACACCTGCACCTAGAACACACTTAACTCTATAAAGCTTCCCTTGATTTTCAGAAAACTCACAGCTTCGAATTCTCTGGATAACTAACATTTGTCTGTGAAAACCTGAGGAAGGAGTAGTAATCCGAAACGTATTTTTTCATTTGTACCGTTTTTGTCCACCTTCGAGCTTGTCAATAAAAATTCTTACGACTAAGAAAAGGTTGCCAGTTGTAGTATCCATATTCTGGTATTGTATTGAATTTCGCGTTTTTCTCATGATAAAAGTGTGCATTTTTTATTTTCGAGGATAAAAAAACAGCGAAGGATTTTTTGTACAAGAAAAAAAGATAAATGCTCCAGTTGATCTAGATCTAACCAATCTTACATTGGACAGGATTTCCACTTCAATTCATCATGCTACCTAGCAATGTCCTTAGTTAATCAGTTGTTGATCTAGCAAAGCTGTTGAAAGATAACTATCATTTTATGGCAAAACTGGGTGATCTGAGTCAGGCCTGTAATAATTAACATTATGTAATAATGAAAAAGGGCTCAAGGCACTTAAGCAGCATTTCTGGCCATCCTACCCAGTGCATCTGTCTGAAGATTGTCAAAAAGGCGTGAAACGTTGAGTTAGGGAAAGATGGATTAACGGTCCTGACTTGCCTGCTGTAATTATGTCTGCGTACATTATTTTATGATAGTTGTTCCATCCTGTAGAACTAATCCTTTCCACGGATCACTTTGTATTTGATCCATGCTGTGAAATTCTTGGATTCTCTCTCTCTCTCTCTCTCTCTCTCTCTGTTCCATTTCCAGTTTTCATCATTCTGTACTCCGGTCTGAAAGGGACAGGGCAAGGATTCAATTTCAATCAAAACCGTACGGAAATACGACACAGGCCACCGTGATTACACAATTCACAGACACAAAGAATCGGTGTGTTGAGACTACCTCCTTCAAATCGGAGCAAGCCAATGCACCACAAGTTGCATTTGGTGGCGGGCAAACGAGCACGTGACTCCATCTCTTCAGGCATGCTTGTCAACGGATTGGCGTTTTTCAATCATTTGCATCCAGTAGTATCAGAAGTCATACAGGAGATTCCCATGCTTGAAGATAAGGCTCTCGGGAAGATGTACAGGAAACTTTTGCCCCCAACATTGTGATTCGTTTCAAGGATATACCCAACTCTAGACCTTTCTCTAAAATGACCCCTTCTTCAACTTTATATTGTACCCTTTTCAGTCCACTTCCCATAGCCGTAGAAAAAAAACATTGCTCCTTTTTCCCATTTTGAACCCTTTTTTCTTGTTTCTGTGATTACCCTCTACTGCTCACGTTTGCCATGGTCTCGAATCTCATGATCAGTAGTGAAAAAAATTCTCTGTAACAGCGTGTGGAGTGAATAACATCACTGAGTAACATCCAGGCTCCTTACAGGCGTCCAAAGTATGACAAAAGAAAAGCTTGGGTTTGAGGGCTCAACATCATTGCTTGATCATATTTCTTTTACCTGTTGGCACTTTTCCAATCATCTTAGGACAAAACTGAGTCAGACATAGATATTTTATTTATGTTTCGAGAGATCTGAAGAGTGTTATTGACCCAACGTGTACGCTACACATGTTATTCGCAGGAGTGTGTGTTCTCGCATCAGGGTCCAAACACAGGTGAGAAATGGACATAGCCCGAGGCCAATCACATGACAGTAGGCTTATCATCATCAATCACATGATAGTAAGCTTATCATAATCAATCACATGATAGTAAGCTTATCATCATCAATCACATGATAGCCAGCTTATCATCATCAATCACATGATAGTAAGCTTATCATAATCAATCACATGATAGTAAGCTTATTATCATCAGTCCCATGATAATAAGCTTATCGTCACCAATCACATGATAGTGAGCTTATCGTCATCAATGACATGATGGTGAGCTTATCGTCATCAATCACATGATAGTGAGCTTATCATCATCATTCACATGATAGTAGCTTATCATCATCAATCACATGATAGTGAGCTTATCATCATCAATCACATGATAGCCAGCTTATCATCATCAATCACATGATAGTAAGCTTATCATCGTCAATCACATGATAGTAAGCTTATCATCATCAATCACATGATAGTATGCTTATCGTCATCAATCACATGACAGTAAGCTTATCGTGATCAATCACATGATAGTGAACTTATCGTCATCAATCACATGATAGTGAGCTTATCGTCATCAATCACATGATGGTGAGCTTATCGTCATCAATCACATGAGGAATGGGCGCATAAGTGCCGGTAGAGCAAACTGTGTTGAGTCATCACGTTCATGTATAATCATAACTTACACTAGAGACACATCATGTTCATGTATAATTATAACTTACACAAGAGACACATCATATTCATGTATAATCATAACTTAGGCTAGAGAGACACATACCGTTCCTGTATAATTATAACTTACACTAGAGACACATCACATTCATGTACAAATATAACTTACACTAGAGACACATACCGTTCCTGTATAACTATAACTTACACTAGAGACACATCATGTTTGTGTATAATTATAACTTAGACTAGAGAGACATACTGTTCATGTATAATTGTAACGTACACTAGAGAGACATACCGTTCATGTATAATTGTAACTTAGACTAGAGAGACATGACGTTCATGCATAATTGTAACTTACACTAGAGATACACAATGTTCCTGTATAATTATAACTTACACTAGAGACCCATCACGTTCATGTATAAATATAACTTACACTAGAGACACATAACGTTCGTGTATAATTATAACTTATACTAGAGACACATCACATTCATGCACAAATTTAACTTACACTAGACACATACCGTTCCGGTATAATTATAACTTACACTAGAGACACATCATGTTCATGTATAATTATAAATTATTGTAACTTAGACTAGAAAGACATACCATGTATGTATAATTGTAACATACACTAGAGAGACATCACGTTCATGTATAATTATAACATACACTATATAGAGACACACACCGTTCATGTATAAATATAACTTACACTACAGACACATACCGTTCCTGTATAATTATAACTTACGCTAGAGAGACATACCGTTCATGTATAATCATAATCACGTTCATGTATAATTGTAACTTAGACTAGAGAGACATGATGTTCATGCCCAATTGTAACTTGGACTAGGGAGACTTACCGTTAATGTATAATCATAACTTACACTAGAGAGACATCACGTTCATGCATAGTTCTTACTTAGACTAGAGAGACATTCCCTTCATGTATAATTATAACTTAGCCAAGAGAGAGATCACATTCTTGTATAATTATAACTTAGACCAGAGAGAGAGAGACATCACGTTCTTGTATGATTATAACTTAGACTAGAGAGACATCCAGGAAAACACTCAAGCGAGGAGCAATTGGCTGTCTGGGTGCCAGATCAAATTTCAATTTGTTGCTGACAGGAAAAATCTCCTGCTGTGGCGGGCAACCATTAGGAGGGAAAACCGGAGTGAGAGAAGGAAAAAAAGGGGGACAATTAGATGGTAACAAAGCTCAAACATGCATAAATAGATCGAATAATAAATTACAAGGGAGGGAGGCGGGAGATTCAACATGTTGGTTGACTCGACGCGACTGTTGAAGGAGCCTGATGTGGCAGACAAAAATGTACAGAGTAGTGTGTGTGTGCCGAAGAACCAGTGTATCACAGTATGCAAAAACAAAATTAATGCCTTGACCCTCTCGCTTCCTTCAGCCGAGACACTTTGGGAGGGGCGGGAGAGATAAGGGTGGATGGATGTTTCATGACGCGAGTATGTGCCTTCATGAATTAGGGAGGGTAAAGCGAGCTGTAAACTTCAACTATGCTTGCGATGAAGTGTTGAAAATATAATCACATGAGTAGCACAGACCTTGCTTCATGAACTTGAGGCACCATAATCCCAGTGATACATGGAAGACCCTAAAATTTCCATGCCAACCTGCTTGGAACCAATCTACAGTGTGCGCGCGCGCGCGCGCGCGCGCGCGTGTGTGTGTGTGTGTGTGTGTGTGTGTGTGTGTGTGTGTGTTAGTGGCTCTGGTCCAGGTGGGACTTCGGGTGCCCACACCAGATATGTCACTGTGCAACTGGTAACCCCTGTTGCGCATTGGCCCCGCCACAGGGGGATTGTCTGCGCGGGCCCATAGTCCTGAAGTAGCGCACAGGATCCTGGTTCGTCCAGGCGGCGTGACCACGAAGTGGCAGCTGGAGTCTTTGCTTTGCTTTGTGTGTATGTATGTGTGTGTGCTCTTCATAGCAAAACGCGTGGCTAATTGGAATGTGAGTGATTCTACTGAGAATGCAACATGGACGCCTCACCATTCAGGCGGCATGGAAAGAGTACGAGTTGGAGGCGACGGCGTCATGAGGCTGTTCGATGACCCAACACTGCTTTTGCGACGGAGAGATCTGCCAACAGAGGAGCAGTCCATTCGCAAAGCAACATAAATATTATTGGCATCAAATGCAGTTTTCAGCCCTGGTTAGAATGCCTACATATTCCAATACCTAAATCTTCGTCAGGATAAAAAAAAATAGATCGATGTTCCAATTCAGAGATCAGTGCAAGGTAGAACAGAACAGATGGCTATTGCAATGGACCTATCAGCACACAGCAAGGTTTAGAAGCTAGATTTCTGGAGACAGCTGGGTATGCAGTTGTACATGGCCTCTAACCCAGGTGGCTTCTCTGGTAATCTAACGGGCAACCCGGAAAAGGCCTGGGCCTAAGGCCATACATAATGAAAATTCGACCCCACTGCCTACACATTTGGTGGACCTACCCTCTAACCCGATCTTTGGCAATAGTTCCATAAGTCAGGTCACAATTCCTTCATCAAAGTTCAAGTTCCACACTATAGCAACCCTCAGACGATACGTATCCATCCAAGTACCAGACCAGAGCATGAAACTTAGAATAAAACCCGGTTTCTACGCCTGTTGAAGGTGAATTCTTTCTTGTCCAAGTACCAGAATCCATGCATTATTACATTAGACATTTCGTACCTGAAACCTACTGACATAAGTAAATTTATCTCAAACAGGTTAGAAGAAAGAAAGAGGGGAAAAGAGAGCTTCATTCTATAGTAAAGAGGCTGCTTCAGGTGTTGATCTATGAGCTCCCTGTCCCCTCCCCTCCCCCTACCCCTCACCTTCCCCTACCCCTCCCTCCCCTCCCCGATTTTCTATCCGGACAAATTGTGCTAGTCTTTACTGTAACATGTGTAAATTGTTGTGTTGAATTTTGTTTAGTTACAAGTGTTTCATTTTGTGGTCTTCACGCGTGTGCTGTATACAAAAGAGTGTCTAGAGTTTGTGTCTAGTGTTCAATTGGAGATTTCCCAAACCGCCAGTTGCTGTGTGAGTCCTGAAAGGGGGAAATACTACACTTACTTAGACAGACCCACTAAACGGACGTTGGCACTTCGTCGTAGAGGCGATAGATCCATGTCCAGATCTTGAAGCTGTGACATGTTAGAGGTCGCTTTGCGAAGGCTCGGAAACGTCAAGAACGACGCAGTCCTTGGAAATTCAAGACCTGAGAATGAAAAAGAATGGAATACAAGAGAGAGAGAGAGAGAAGAGAGAAGAGAAGAGAAGTCTCAGAGAAAAAGACAGTGACCGAGAGAGGGAGGGAGGGGAGGAAAAGACGAACGAAAACAAACACAGACATCTAAAATGGGACCAGCTGTGTTTCTGCATGCATTTCCAGCAGCAAGTTACAGTTTGTTTTACATTTAACTTAGTTACAACCTGCAGCTGGGATAGGCCAATATCAGTGACGTGTAGATGATCCCGTGAAAATTCTCTGATGGTTTGAGCAAGGGAGAGTTCCTCGGCTGTAGGCTGATCAAAGCCACAGCACGCTGAGGAACTCTCCCTTGCTTAAACCATCAGAAAATTTGCACGGGATCATCTACACGTCACTGATATTGGCCTATCCCAGCTGCAAGTTGTAGCAGCCCGAGTTCAAACCAGCTATGAACGACAACTTACACAAGGTGACAAAATAGAACTTTTCGGAAATTTATTATCAGTTGCTTGCCTGAATTACCTGCATCACATCATTACATCATCACATCATTACATCATCACATCATTACATCATCACATCATTACATCATCACATCATTACATCATTACATCATTACATCATCACATCATTACATGGAGTTCTCACAGCACAGTCCAGTCTTTACAATATTTTATGCAACAATTTAACTATTATCTGTGGTCACATTCTTCAACCAGTCAGCTTTACCCACTTTGAAGTTGAAGAGTAGCTGAAATTTTGTTTGTCAAAACTGGACGACGGATTCAGATAGATGTGTTTTGTTAACATTAAGTATTTATCAGTCACCTGCCGGAAGACTGCGCTGTGACCGTCTTGATGGAGCCCTGTACGTGTGGACAAGTGCACAAAGATGGTTGTGTCAGTCTTTGGAGCAGGGCTGACTTCTCCATACATTTCAAAAACCTTTTGAATTTGTTCTCTTTTTGGTTTCAGTCGTTGATTATCCCTTCTATCGTGCAACCATTGGTGAGAGGGTATGAACATTAGCTATGGTTAAACGTCGTATTGTCTATATCCTTAGCATTCTGAGAAACTTCCGAGAAATGTCGTCAGAGGTTTCTCACCTTGAGAAAGAAGGTTCTTCTCTCTGCAAGCTTTGCCAGGACTGGCGGAGTTGAAACTCTGTTTTGCCACTGTAGCGGAAGCTTGATCCCGGTCGCAAGCGACTTCCCCCACCAATTTCCTCGTTTGGATGGATGACCAATCGCCTAATGATGAGGGAAAATTGAAAGCTCTTCCAGACTTGAAAATGGATCGACAGAAAATTCTAGCAATCAGAGACGAGGCAAAACATCGCCTCTCAAAGTGAAGCAGAAAAAGATTACACCAGCACTGGAAGAGCTGACATTTGAACAACAAAGGAATGTAACTCTACATTGCTACAATTGTTCAAAGCAGTTCTAGACTGTCACTGCAAGCTAATCATTCACAGAGTGTGAGGTCATGTATTTCTGGGCAATAACTGAGCTACGGCCAAAATGGAGGAAACTGCCACCCTTCTTAAGGGGGTGCACAAGAACTTTTTATCTTGATTAAGTGAGTGTACTGGGGAAGTCCCCTGACCAACCTGAAGAAGCAGTGCTGCTCCACACAGCACTTCCAAAGTTCTTTGGCAGAGCGTTCTGACGGAGCAATGAACTTGTACTTCAGAGTGTCAACTGATGCCTGACCAGGCTAATCAGGGCCGAGACAGAGAGAAAGAGAAAGAGAGTGAGGGAGAGATTATGAGAAAGAGATAGAGAGTGAGAGAGAATCTGGAGACGTAGGGCGCTATTTTCTGATCCATGGCCCAGATAATCACGGAAGAACATCAAGTGTGCCGCACCTTGACTGATGATGCCTGGATGCACTCAGAAGATGGGAGCCAACAGTGGCACTCAGAAAGTCAAGTGTTGGGGTAGGACACACATTGCTTGAAATACTCCACTAGCCAATTGAGCTCTGACCTATACTGATAGGCAAAACTGAATAGCACAATTAAGATATCCGCTCCACTAAGCGCATAATGACCTCCACTGAGCGCATAATGACCTCCACCAAGCGCATAATGACCTCCACTAAGCGCATAACGGACCTCCACTAAGCGCATAATGAGCTCCACTAAGCGCATAATGAGCTCCACTAAGCGCATAATGAGCTTTGCCCATATTTCCACTTTGAGGAACTTTTCCTTTACACAAGAGCGGACTGTTAAGCTGCAAGTGAAACTTTAAACTCTCTGGAAAGGAAATAAGTCGAACCATTCAAACATTTCCTTTTTGTCACAATGCCGATGGGCTCAGTCTGGATTCTAGCCTGTAGCAACATGGCACCTAGTCGAACAGAAATCCTGATTTCAACACAAATTTTAAAGTTGTTTCATGGTGACCTTTAGTATATTCTAAGTGTGGTGGATTGTCTGAGCAATTAACATGGGGATTTCCGCTCAGCTAGGTGCTGCTCGCCTCCCACAGAGTTGGATCTACACTGCTCCTCTGGAATGCGAAAAAAAAATTATAATGCTTCGATTTAGCTTTTATCTCGCACTTCTCTCCATGTTCTGTCCATAATCTAAATTAGGAATCGAAGCAGAAAATTGCTGAAGGCAACAACACTCTATTCCACTGTCACGTGATTTCTGCTTAATTCACTGTTTGGGCACCTCCTGAAGATCTCAGGATATGCAACTCAAGAGCTCTGCAGCAACAACGAAGAAGGTACTGCAATGCCGGAGAGAATTTCTATATTTCAGGACATGCTCTAAGAAGATATCCTACTCCTCTGTCCAGGCTTCCATGGTTTCCATGGTTTCCATGGTTGTCATGGTTTCCACGGTCTCTTACCACTCCAACAGTCACGTGCAAGCTGAAGATGTTCCGTTTAAACTGGATTTTTCTGATTTTCGGCCTAGATCAGAGAGGAGAGAAGAGATTGCAAAGAAGAAGAAGCTGTGAGACATGAGCTGTTCCTGTGGACACATGGAGCTGTTGCCACAGAGACATGGAGTTGTTGCCAGGGAGACATGGAGCTGTTGGAATGTGTTGCAGTGATGCAACAGTTGGTCTAACCTTGCTGGTTTAGGCTGAAACTTTGTTTCAATTTTACTGAAGAGCACCAACAGAGTAAGAAGTGTTGTTATGTTGAACGGGCTTTTCCGCAAATCGTTCTTCGTTGTGCAATCATGACCCCTCTATGGTGATTTCAAGTGACAAAAATTTTCCATCATATTCTGTTTAGAAATCCTGCCTTCAGCCAGTGAATACAAGGTGCTGATTCAGTTGGAATGAGTTTATTCCTTCAGTGCATTTCAATTTCAACGGATCTTCAAAAACCATTTGGAGTAAACTTGATATCTCACTCACCAGTGGAAGAAGCCGACACGTGCTGCGTTCTGAAAAATTGATAGCCCGGAGTAGCTTACTCCTACTTGGAGGTCTGTACCTGCCAGACCCTTGGTTGTGTGGCAGAGTATGTGTGAGTTGCAACAGGAGGGAGAAAGCAAGGTGAGAGAGGTGTGGTAAGAAGAAAAGGAGAGAGGGGGGAGACAGTGAGAGGTGAAGAGAGAAAGAGAGAGACAATTGAGTATGATTTACAGACAACATATATTGGGCAAAAGAATGATTAAGTTTCTGCGGAAGGAAAAAAAAGAAATTATAGCCTTTTGCAGAGCTCTAGTTCAAACTTCCGTTTGGAATGGCTAGCTTGTAAATTGGCAGAGATACAGAGGGTTAACTTAAGCTTAATTACAAAGTAATTTCTATAAAAATTTCATGAAGCTCAAAATTCGTGCCGAGACCGGGACTCAAACCTGCGGCACCAAATCGCCTAGCAGGCGAGAGTCACCTGACTATTTACTACGCCATCATGTCATCCTCAAAACAGGATGGGCAATGGCGCAGTTTCTAGGTCAGGCTATCTCGTCCACACGGCAGTCTGAGGCCCGGAAGATGGTAGTAGGTGATTCTCGTCTGCTAGGCGACTTGGTGCCGCAGGTTTGAGTCCCGGTCTCCGCATGGATTTCGAGCTTCATGAAATTTTCTTTGAGTGCGTTTTTCTCCGTGCGGTCACAACTTCTTTGAAGTTCTTTCTATACTGACTACGCTAGCTCAGCGTTGACCGATTCTTTCAGGTGGCTGGTCAGTTCGAATCATGTTGATGTGCTAACCGTCCGGCACTCCGTTGCTACTACCATCTTCCAGACCGCGGACTCCCGTGTGGACCAGATAGCCTGACCTAGAAACTGCACCATCGCCCATCCTTTTTTTTGAGGATGACGTGATGGCATAGCGAATAGTCAGGTGGTTCTCGTCTGCTAGGCGATTTGGTGCCACAGCTTCGAGTTCCGGTCTCGGCACGGATTTTGAGCTTCATGAAATTTTTATCGAACGCGTTTTTCTCTGTGTGGTCACCACTTCTTTGAAATTCTTTAAAACATTTCTGTCACTCTGACACCAACACATGCTTTCTGCACGTTTAATTAACGGTATCTGTGCCTGATGCACATAAAGGACTAGATGCAATATTCACCATGCGGCGCATCCAGAGGTTTTGTAGAGCAATGCAGATTTTTCAGAACTTGAGCAGATTTTGCCCGAGGTGCTAGAAGAATGGTAGTTTCTTCACCGTCTTCTGAGGCTGTTACCAGTTCTTTGGACAATGCTTTGTGATGTATGAGCAATCTAAAACTCTGAAATTGTGAGAAGAGGCCGATTGGTAGCAATACTGAGCTCATCAACATCGATCTGAGCAGGGAGGGCAGGACTAGCTTGTGCAAAGCACCTCAGGTTTTATCATCCCGTACTTTGACTGGTGCAATTTCACTCATGTACTACGCATGATTTGTCTAAACACTTATTTTTGAATGACCTGGAAACAAGAGGGGTTCCATCGCCCAGTCCCTGTGCAATCCAGCAGCACGGCAATGATGCTGCCCAGCAATGACGCTGCCCAGCAATGACGCTGCCCAGCAATGATGCTGCCCAGCAATGATGGCCAGAATATCACTGCACTCAAACATTTATTTCCTAGATAGAAATATTGTTGCTAACAATCACCAATGTTTACCTTTACAGGGTGAAGGTCTACTCCATACAACGGTAGCCATTTGGCACGTTCCAGAAAACTCAACTCTGCCTGAGCTGGCACCATACCGCTGCAAGGGAATGTCTGTCTTAGAGAACATTTCATGAAAGCTCCAATGTCTCCTTCATAGCATCACTTTCATCACTAGGCAGCCATGAGGAAGCTTTATGAAGATTTAACTAATTCTTATCACAAAGCTCAGCTCACATATCGAGTTGATCTGCCCGCCACGACGAACTTTTCGATCCGGGTACTCGAGCATGCGCATAGGCTCTGCGCGGCC
>JAOWAR010154414.1:0-10988 GCA_028571005.1 Clathrina lutea
ATAATAAAAATCAGGTGTTGCTGTCACATCAAGGCGAATACCGGTATGGCCAATCAAATGCGCAGCAGAGTTTTTACTTTTACACTCTGATACCATTCAGTCTTCTCATACTCAAGTTCTGTGGAAAGGTATTGCTTATTTTCAGATCAAATAAACGTCAGAATAAGTCACAGGCCCAGACTGTACTAACATTCAGGTCGCACCAGTGACAAACGTATCTTCGGTTTTTTTTTACTAAATGGTAGTGTGATATAGAAGCGAGAAGCACAACACAAGAACAGAGCAGAAGGCAAACAAAGAAGAGCAGCGGGACAAGTCTCATTGCAATAGTCATCGACTGCCATCTTGGCAAGCAAAGCACGAGAGGGACTGTGTCACAATGGAAGTGTAGCAAAAAACTGCTGTGTCTCGTCATTTTAGTCACAATCGCTTTTCTTATGGTCTTGTGTAAAATTTGTGTACTGTTTTTTTTTTGTGTAGTATAGAAGGAGAGCCATTGTATAAGCAGTAATCTGCTGGCTGGTAATCCTTGTAAAAGATATAAATAAATGAATGAATGAAACGAAAAAAAAAAGCCTGGGTAAATACCACAGAGATGACCCACTTTTGAGAACACACACAGTGGTTGCGGACTTGCTACCCGTATATACGACTACATCTAAGCTTACTTGAGCTTCTTCGTAGCAACCCCAACGCCCCAAAACCAAAACTAAACAACTCCTTCCAGTACAAAGATCATGAAGTCAGGATGGCAAAGTCGTCTACGGAGACTGCCTCTGACCGCTGCGTTCACGGGTTCGATTCCCATGTTTTCTCTCATCACGTCATCTGCGTGTGGTAACACATTTTGTGATATGAGCACGAGCCTTGCCGCCAATAGGTACCAACGGATCATCGAAAAGGGCAAGCGGCGATAATGTGGTCAGCAAGAGGCAACAGAGATATCGAAAAGAACGAACTGATGTCGTACTTCTTTATTCTTTCAATTGCTCTTTCCACGTGAATGCGCACTGTAGTTATTCGGCGAGTACTCAGGACTTCATGAGGCTCCAGTTGGTCACAGCCACCCAGAAACGAGGGAATGTTGCTCTGCACACCTTCTGGCACAATGTCATCCACCTCAAATCCTCGGTCTGCCATCAGGCTGTCTCTGTACTCCAGCTTTGAGATCAAGCCGCTTCTCCGTGTCAACTCTTTGTCTGTGATTCTCCCTCCATACGAATCAGACAAGAATGTGAGCGCTCCATTGGGGCTGAATCCAACCAGAACTTTTAACGTGTTTTCGTGCTTGTAGCTTGACCAAGTAGCAGCTTGCATGTCTGGCTTAGCTGGTTTCTCGATTGGGAACTTGGTAGCATCGATGATCACCCTGGTCGTTGGGTATGCTTTGCAAAAAACCTCTGGCATGAATGTATTAGCTTGATGCCTAGTTGGCCAGATGTCCATCTCCCGGAATGTATGTGTTAAGCATACGACCCATGTCCGGGAGATCCTTCACACCGTAGACAGGCTAACCTTGAATCTGGCTGTGCCAGGTCAGATTCCGGAAAGTTATGGCGTAACTTGCAAAGGGTCAAGAAGAGTTCATCTTGCTTACTCAACTTCCTAGCTGGTCCACGACTGTCTCGTCCTCCATGGTCACCTTTTTGGGTTCATGAGTAGTCCATGTTCTCTGCACTGTCTCCAATAATAAACAACAGATCCTCAAAATCTTCCACCTGCAACCCAGTGTAAAACGTGAAAACGTTCTCGTCTTTCCTGGCATATGCAACCCCAAAGACCTCGCTATGAGTAAAAGCTTCCTTGTATTCTTCTGCCCTTTTCTCAGAAGCATCTAGACGCTCTTGCAGAAACTGGACCTGCTCAACCAGCGTCCTTTCTTCAAACACTTTGTTGACATTCTCAGCAACTATAGGTGGCCAGATTGGGGCCTGTTGGTCCTCTTCTTTGGCGATCTCTTTCCCACCACTTCCTTTAGGTGAGGTCAGCGCATCATTTACGTCAAGGCGATCCAATCCCTTCGTTGAAGCAAACGTTTGCCGAGGACGCACAGCTGTACGACCTTCGAACACGCTAGGTACGTCATCGATGCCTTGCCGTTGTCCCCCAACAAAGTGTTGTCCACAGACGTACGATTTCTTCGTGATCGGCGTGTTTACACGCGGGACTGCTGCAAGCCATCTCTTCTGGAGGTCCTTGTCGACGGGAAGCCGGTGAAAGGTAACAGACCTACACAAGTCAGACTCACCGCGGCACCCTTGACGACCACGACAGTGTTCAGCCGACGAAGCGCCACACAGACGCGCCTTGAAATAGTTTCCCGTCGTCTCCCACGAACAAGCCAAACTTGCAAGAGTCTCTACGATTAGAGCATTTCGGGACAAGGCAATGACTATAGCTAGGCATCCTCGACAAGAAGAAAACTTTGACCATCTCCTCACTTCCTAATCTGAAACTCAGAGCCGCATGTGGCGACTGCTAGCTCGCCACCCAACATCGATGGGCGCCATTTTGTGAATACGTCCTATGCTTGCCTGGATGCGCTCAAGTGCCTGTGAGTAAGCAGATGTAGCAGCGCTATGCCAGACTGGACTGGCGTATTCCAAGCTATGACGAACATAGGTAAGGTAACGTTTGGCAATGATTGGTGCTGGAAGATTGTGCAGCATAAGTTTCATCAAGCCCGCTCGCCGCTTGGTGCCATTGGCGACTACACGGGTGATGTGTGCGGGCCACCGTAAGTTGGATGTTAAGATGACACCCAAAAGTTTATGCTCAGTGGTTATTTTAACGGCCTCGTCTTCCTATAGGAGGGGGCCAAGAGGCGAAGACAAACTAGAGGTAAGGGAAAGGGAAAGAAAGACGGTTTGGGGGGCGCTGAAACGGCCTTTCGAAGTGGTTGCCCAGGCTGAGGCAGCTGTGAGGCTAGTCTGTAGGAGAGCGACGCCTGCAGGGAGTTCAGTGCATGGGAAGGTGGAGAAGAGGAGGTCATCATCGGCATAAAGCTCAGAAGCCGTGGGTACAGCTGGTGGAAGGTCATTGATGAAAATTCAGAAAGGCACGGGTTGAGATCCCCGAGGGATGCCGGCTGTAATCGTGCGTTGCTGAGACTGCGCGTGGTCTAGTTGGACTGTGATTTAGCGGGAGCGAAGGTATTCGGCAATCCACGCTATGGCGTTTGGTTGGAGACCGCAGACCCCTAGCGTGTGCAGTAGGCGACCGTGCCAGACCCGGAAAAGTCAGGACACAGCTTTTTTTTCTTACAGATAAACCCCAGAGGTGGGAGAGAAGAAACAAAGTCGAGAAATTCATCAAAACGTTAAGAATAACCCCGGCCAGGAAGCTGGCAGCTGTTGGCGTTAGGAGTGGCAGATATAGATACCACGCTCAGCGTTTTATGATGGCTGCCTGACCACAAGAGTCGTCATTCACCACACTTCTCTAGACTGAGCCATGTGCGCTAGCATAGTTTCGGGTCCTCGTCTCCTCACGGAGCTGAGCATTTATCGATAAGTCAATTTCCTCCACGCCATCACATCTCTTCTGCCAGTAACATCTGTGCCTGCCGTTTTTTCATAGTTGATGTCGTTCTGTTGGTTATAGTAACTTTGATATGCAGCTGTGCCTTTCTGGCTCCCGCAAATGTATTCACGCCGGGGCCTAGCTGATGAATATGCTTTCTTGCTCGAAGACAAAATCTCTTCATCAGTACAAAGAAGAATTTCGAAGTGCATGGTTCGCCGTAATTGCCTTATATTAAACTTCGGAACTAGCTATTAGGACGTATTTCACCGGCAGAAGAATTTCGGGTTGCCTGGTTCGCGGTAATTGCCTTTAATTACATTGAACTTCGCAACTAGCTCTTAGGACGTATTTCACCATTAAACTTCGGAGCTAGCTGAAATAGCCTGACTAAAGCACTTTGTTGGTTTCCGGGTTCAAGACCATGGCATAGGATGTATTTCACAGGCAGAGAAGTTTAAAATCAGAATGAAAAAGCTTTGCGCAACCTTCGGCGAATCCTGGAAACAAACGCTCTGAGTTAAAGGTCAGCGAGGTTCATCGGTTCGTAGTTTCCGAGAATACGTTTGAAGATTACGCATGAGCTACATTCATACGTTGTGACTTTGTTCCGCCAGACGTTATCCCGTATGAGGTATAACCATAGTAACGAAAAGGCCAACCGGGCAAGGCACCTTCTCGGGAATAAAGAAACATAAACGAACGAGGAAAGTCGTGCAAAAACGGCTCCAAGCAATCGCCCCTGATACCTTAGGCTAACCTGTGTCAGCTTTCTGGCTGGTAGATGAATTTTGGCAGCCCCCGTATTCGTAGCGGTGTCAATTGGCAATTACAGGAGGAAACGCTACAACTGTAAGCTACACAGCTAGCTTCCACCACAAAAGTCACGATATAGCTCTTTTTCTTACAGATAAAGTCCAGAAGTGGGAGAAGAGAAACCAAGTCGAGAAATGCATCAAAACGTTAAGAATAACCCCGGCCAGGAAGCTGGCAGCTGTTGGCGCTAGGAGTGGCACATATAGATACCACGCTCAGCATTTTATGATACCTGCCTGGCCACAAGAGTCGTCATTCATCACACTTCACCAGACTTGGCCAGCGCATGAGTAGTCGAACAAGACGGAGCTCCACACATGACTAGCCGTACCTATGAGGCCACAGAATTAGCTCGCGGCTGGGATGTACTAATGCATTAGCTCACAGGCTTTCGAGCCACACTGTGAAAAAATGGTCGCTCTTACGGGCCGAAATCTCAATGAGAACGAACACGTTAAGACAGAAATCTCACACGCAATCTCTGTATCAACTTTCAGTAGGAGTTTACCCCAAGTTTTGCTCACGCCTTATCTCGTACCGAATCTGCCAAATTACGTCCCGCGGAACCTCTCTTAATTTTTCTAACCTCGCTAAGTAACTTTCATTTCAAATACACAACTGGCTATGAACAGCAGTACGCCATAGCCTTCTGGGCAATCTGAAATTCTAAGGTGGCAATTTATTTTTGTACCTTATTAAATCCAAGATAAGGGGACTGTTTCCTCGATTACTATCGTCGATTAGGTCCCTGGACCTGTAAAATGCATAGAAATACATTTCAGCTGCTCGGATATTTTCAAACTATACTGATCCCACTTCATTGATTCCTCGGTATGACGTGCTTTAACTTACTCGTGTAGCATGAGTAGTTGCAGTGCTACTGGGTCGATCACTCAGGTTTGTGGTTAGCGGTCGCGCCACGTTCAAAAGCGCTGCGCGGCGGTGCAGCCTTCGTCCGCCCACGGCGTGCGCGCCAGAGTTAAAATCAACCCTGGTGGTCTCGACGAACTGATTCGAGTCTGGAGAGATAATACGCCGTGACCAGCTGTTTCTTCATACATCCGCCAACGCGCCTACTTTATTTTCCCGTCCCCGACCATCCCAAGTTCCGAGCGTTGTCCGTATTCTCTCTCGGTGATGCCCTATCCGGCCCGTTTGCTATCCGCGTGGCGTGCGAGTTCTCCTAGAAGCTTCACGACCGTGGCTGAGCATAATAAAACAGTTGATCACAGCGTCCCCGTAAAAACCGGAGCAGAAAGCTGCGAAAGACAGGCTTGAAGTATAAGGAAAACTAGCAAGTGCACAACTGTGCCTCCCCAAGTTTCGCAAAATCAACAAATTTAATGCTGCCACCGCATATTTTTGCAGATCGTCTGTTGGAAGACGTGCAAGCAATGTTCACCTGAGACATTGTTACCGTGGCGCCTTCGAGGCGCTGCCCGTCCGTGGGTGGCTAAGAGCATCGAGGTAGGCAAGACAACGAGTCCTATTCTTTAGTAAACAAGCATGCCTCGCATTCAGGATTTGTCGTCGGACGTGGGTGTTGAGAAAGACTATTTTCTCCACACGGCGGTCGCTGTCGAGGATATAAATGGACCCGCCAGAGAAAACCGTCCTACAGGTTCGAGCGGGTCAATCTTCTAAGTCGTTTATGCTCGATATTTTATTTCTTGATTTGTTCAGACCAGACATCGGGAAGTTTCTCCACGAACGTTTTCGGAGCGATGGCGAAGCCCTGCGTAGCTCTGCTACTTGCTGCCGTGTGGTAGATCCGACCCTCAGCCCCTTTGGTTGCTGTTAGTTGACGGAGAATCTTAGCTACCTTCCATCCATTGAAGCAGAGATATTTTTTCGAATGTTTCGTAGCGGCCTCTTTAGTGATAGTTTGCCTTTTGCTTGTTCGGATATAGCGCACTGTTTGCGAACGTGCAAGCCCAGCCCGAGCAAGCACGTTTCACCTTGGAATGGAGATCTCCGCCTTTCCAGTCAACCACGCTCGCCGTCGACTATCGAATGTTCAATCCAGGACGAGGCTTTGGAGCCTGGGTTTCCTACATAGACGGTCTTGCAAGTGATCGGACACGGCTCGCCATGTTCTTGCCAAGGGGCATCTATTTGTTTCGCGTGAAGGCCAGCACCTCTCTTCCACCCAGTGGAGCGGAACGGTTCGTAGTCTTCTACCAAATCGGTCTGCTTCCGGATCCAGGTAAGTCATGAATATTTTAACGGTCGATAAAGTTCTGTTTTCAAGGTAGAGGTGAAACTACTCGCAGAAGTATTTACTACCCAAGTCGATCAATCCCCGCTTATCCTGCCGCCCCATTTTCCCGTTGCGCCTTATTTTTACACGGCAGCCTCTTTCTCAGATTGCATGCTACTAACACCTCCGTTTGCTTTTCTTCCACCGTACGCCGGATGGGCGGAAAAGGAGATGGGGGAGGGAGGAAGAGAAGGAGACTGAGAGAGGGAATGAGAAGACAGGGGCCGAAAGTTCTGCTGGAGAAGATTACGTCAAAGAGCAATCGAAGATAGAAATGTAACATATCGCACAAAATTATAGGTGGAAAACACAAAGTTCGGAGTTCGAGGCCATAACACCTTCGCTTGAAAATAAATTTCAAACGTCTTCTGTTCTTGTTCAAATAGACTATCGACCCACGCCACTTCCAACGACTTTACCTCCAACCCGGACGATTACCGTTTTACGTCCAACTCGTACATTCGTACCTCAGTGGCCAATTCGTGATCCCATCTGGTCTTTCTCCTTCCGAATTCAACGGTGGGACGAGACGAGCAAAAGGCTTGTTCCTGATCGCTACCTGAAGTATATAAACTTTCCGAAACGTCTGGTGCTGAGGAACGGAGTCTTTTACAACATCATAGTGGAGGGACGAGATCTTGAAAACCGTTGGCACTTCGTGGAGCAGACTTCAGACACGGGAACCTACCAAGGTGAGACAGCCTGAATATAATGGTAAGACACGTGTGTCAATGTAGTCTTGAAGTCGTTATATTCTTCGAGGTATTTGAACTTCCACCGTCACAAAAGACAGGGAGAAAGTATCAGAATTTTGAACACTCTCATCATAGCTCTTCCCAAGCACGCTTGGTGTAGAACTTCCGGTACTGTGGATCTTCATTTATCGACTAAGTTGCAATTCTGCACACGTTTTGATTTCAGGCGAGGGGCCGTACATAGTCAATCAGACGAATACATCCCTTCAGTTTTCGGAGACGGACAGCGGCTTCGCCGTGACGGTGAGGTTTCCGTCAAGGCCACCTTCCCAAGCTTATCTGGCGCAGTGGCAGGTTCGCTATCGCTTCCTCGACGGAAACGTCAGCACTCTCCGCGTTCCCTTAGCTAGGAGGAGCGCTGTGTTCAACGTCGAACGCGGGGGGAATTTTGAAGTATACGTGTCGGCGGTTCGAGCCAATGGAGAAGGGAACGTGTCAATTCCTGCTGTGTTTCAAGTTTGTAAGTAGACAAGATTGCACGGCTGCCCATCCTACCTTTTCTCTTTGTCTGAAACTTTCCTGGTAGTTTAGTTGACTGGACACTGATACTTCAGGCGTTGCTTGAGTGCATTGCAAATGGTACATTTTTTGTTACTTTGCCTGTAGCGAGTTCAATGTTACAAGTTGTCACTTAAAGTCTGGTTTTTTTTTTCAAGACATGGATCCTTGCAGGATTAGTAGACCTCACTGTATGAACGGTGGCGAGTGTCGAAGTACAGACACTAAGACAGGCTCATTTTGTGTCTGTGCAAAGGGTTTCTCTGGTCGGCACTGCGAAACAGGTGAGGAAAGTAAGACAGTAGACGGACTTCAATCGTTTGCATGCTAGAAAATGCTCAATGTTATTGATAACTTGCCAAGAATCCAAAAGTTGTGTGATCCTCATTACGCATGTCATGCAGAGAATGTTCCCGGCAAAGAAATGATAATGAGAATCTTCTTGGATTGGGTATGAGGTGAAAATGTTGTCCCAACCTGGCTGTGCCTTTCAGCACAAATCGCAACAACAGTTTGATTTCAGGGAGCACTTAGACCACTGTTACAATCTGACCTGCTGTTAACATCATCGCTAAGGGTATTTAGAGGAGTCAGTGTAAATCCTCCTTGAGAAATTCTACTTTTGTTCCCAATCACCAACTGCAGATTGAGATTGGAATGCATAATCATAGAACCGTGCTTTTCTTTTAGGAAATCATGATTTCATCGACACTGCTTTTTATATACTCTGATCAACTACACAATAGCATGGACACCGACATCCTGGCTTGGCATCACTGTTGCTTACGGCGGTGTTCTCATTAAAGCAAACTCATCTGTACGTCGCTTCCTTGCCTGAAAAATGAGATTATTGCTTCCTGGCTTGTTCCTACAGTGGATCCAACTGCTCCAGGCATTGACACAGTCAGGCATGAGGTGCAAAGGCTCAGAGAACACATTTTCGCCCAGATCAAGGCCGCTGACCAGTTGAGAGATCTCTGTGGCACCGTTACTACCGGTCAGGAAAGCTTTGGCTCTGGAACAATAGATGGGGAAGGGGACATGGATCCAAGGCGTGTTAATCGTGATGGCCCAGGCTTCCAAGCACCATTGGAAAGTGAGCATAAGCTTTTCTTTACTGTGTGTACATTATGTGATGGTCAAAGGGTAAACTGTCTCTCCTGTTTAGCTGCTCAAAACAGCCTTGGGGTATAAAAAGTTGTTTATCCTTTAACAAAGACTGTCCTCTCTGGAAAACACTTTTTCTTCTTTCTTTGCTTCAATCCTGTGAAGTCAGGCTGAAACAGCAACAATTCTCTTTTAACTTCTGCTGGTGTTAGTAAGTTGCTCTTCAAACAGTTGAGTGATTTACACACAAAGAAATACATGTAGTTTTTGCTGTTCTGTCCAATTCACCACCAGCACGTCTTTCTGCTTCTCTTCATTTTTGCGTCAGGGATCAGTGCCACGCTGGAGCTCAGCGCTTTAAGGCGGCACGTGGGATTTATGAGGTCATATGCCTTAAGTTTTCAAGAGTATATTGAAGGGCTGACGAGAGTCTGTTCTGAGAAAGGCATCACAATCGGCTCCAGCATTGTCTTCCCTGATCAGGCGACGGGCCGCCCCTCCCTCAAAGGACCATTGCCCTTTAAATAGGCTAACCCTATTCACATAAAGCCTGCAGCTTTTCACTGATTAGTTCAACATAATAACCACCCATGTCTAAGTTGTAAGTGGCTCACCCGACACAAACATGTATGGAGATGGCAAACTGTGGCAAGCTCTAGCTCATTGTTGGTACATGCATAAGCACCAACTTTTCAAAGCTACAAATCTTTGGACTTCTTTTTCTTTTTTTGGACAGTTATAGTATAAAAGTTTGTTGTGTTTCTTTCTTTTTTTTCTGAAATCCTCAATGCAAAATGATAGCATGGCTTTGATTTGGTCAGACAGTGAATCATAGTAAATGTTCTGAGATTTCTGAACGATGAGAACTTGTGCGACTTTGAGAGATTTTTCTTTATCGCAGGGGTGATTATCATACTCTTATTCATCTGAACTTTGTTTTATACGATACCAGTAAATGCTGGCCTTTTCTCAGAGCGCAGTGGCACGTACCAATTGTGATCAAGTGGTGAGCTGAAGGTGAATGCTTGGTGAATATCTCTTTCTTTCGCTTAACGCTGTTCAAAGACCCGAGCATTTCCTCCTTACCCGGCTCAGTCCATGTTTTGAGGGAAAGCCAAGCCTATAGCACTTGGCGGTAGTGTCTGCTATAACAGATGTTCCCTCCGTAGCTATCTTCCAGAACTGCCTGGCGGAGTTACGAACTGGTGAATGATCTCAGTTGCCATGGAGTCAGAAAGTGGTCCGTTCGTGCTTTACAGTCTTGCTTGTTGCATTCAAGTTGTAGTTGCCCTCTTCACCTGCGAAATTCCGCCTGGAAATGGTAGCCTGGTATGTGTTGAAAAAACCTGCAGTATTTCCCAAAGTAAGATGAAGTAAAAGACGGATGTTGCCATGGCAATTTACAAGATCAGGATTCAACAATTTAACGGCCGGGTACGCGTAAAAGAATTTCACACTGAGGATATGATCTTTTCTCTTTTAGTTTGAAGTCTTACCTCTACAGATTGTGCCTAAAAGAAATCTGCCAGTTTCTCGGCTGAAACTTTAAATTTGAGAAAAGGAAATGTACCACATTTTGACGAAAGGCCGACTTTCCTCCTTTGCGAAAACGGAAAATTTTCAATTTAAGTTTGGGACCAACGGGTGTCACAAGACCATACATTTCCACAGCTCTTAGTGATAGATCACCTGTCTGTGACAAAGGTATTTGAAGGGGATAAAAGGTGCGAAAATTAATTGTGCTGCCTGTCCGTTTGTATCATGTGAGTCACGCAAGGTGTACCATTTCAAAATACCTCAGCCAACTCCATGTAAACGTTTTAATGAACAGTATGCCCCTTCAAACGAGAGAAAGCTTAAACACTTTACGATGCTCTTACAACATATTTTCAGGGTGCAAAGGCTAGATCTTCATTAGATTGAGTCTCCATACTGAAACAGTTTATCCGTTTATTCGTTTGTCCATGTCTACATCTGCGTAGCTCTCCGTGTGGGTTGGATAGCTCGTGCTGAAAACTCGTCACCAAACC
>JAOWAR010154425.1:0-18046 GCA_028571005.1 Clathrina lutea
ACGACCGGACCCCCACCTTCGTCCGCTATGGCCCAGACTCGAAGTCAAGCTCGATCTGCACCATCGGCGGAAGCCGATTCCCCGATCGTCAGCGACGACACAGCCGCCGCTGCACCCCAACAGCTTCCTCCGACATCGACCAATTACATCTCCGAGGCTGCGAACGCTGTCAACTGAGGCCCAGCGGAGAAATGCGTAAGAATCTGTCGTGGAGTGATGGCTTCGAGATGCCAGGCGAAGGAAATGTCGGTCAAGGAAGAACCAAGCGTGCATGTGGTTCGAGGCCAGATCGAGTGCATGAGGAGCCCGTGAGGGCCCTGGCGACGACGGCACGCTGTAGGAATCACCGCGGGAAACGTAATCATTTTGCGATAAAATGCCGATCGCATACCAGCAGAGAGTTGTCGGGTCAAACCTCGACGCAGAAGCAGAAATTGCAAAGATCCGCAAATGTGGTCAGTGACCAAAGATTGGAAACTGAGTCCGAAGACCATGCCAACCTCGTTTGTGTCCACGCAGAAGGCGATGAAGCACTTTCTATTGGCGAGTCAGCACCGCTACCCGTTTTAGTGATGGATCGAGGAAGAGCGGCCCGGGGAGCGGTCAAAAGGACAGTCGTGCGCGGCGATTTTTGCAAAGATGCTGGTGGAAGGCAACATCATTGATTTCCGAGTTGGCACCAGAGCATCGTGCAACGTTCTTCGCAAGAGAGACCTGCCTGGAGGAACTATACTGTCTCCATTATTCAGAACATTGACTTTCTACAACGGATCTAAGGTCAAGCGTGAGTCACGGCGAGTGTAACCTACAGTTGGAAAACCCCAAGACCGGGAATGTCTACAGGACGACTTTCACCGTGGTCGATGATGGGGTGACATCTTTGCGCAGTGTAAGAGCCGGTTGATCTGCAGTTCGTGAAAATTCTCTATGAGAACATCTACACAGCAGTCATGTCTTCGTTATCCGTTTCCAGTTCGAAAGCGCAGAAGTACGAGGGAATGATGAGGGTCATTTCAAAAAGGTCGCCCCCTTTTAAGAAAACAATGAGGTCGGACAGTAAAGGCTTTTGTTACAGCGTTCTTTTTTCTCTTTTCCTTTTTTTTTTTTTTTTTGTGTAATAATCCCATTTGGGAGAAGTCAAAACGGCTATTGGGCAAGAGCAAAAGGCCAGTTGCTAATGGTTTCACACGGCCACATGGAAAAGAAAGTGCGTGCCGTGATCACTCCCCTCCCCAATAAACCAACCTAGTTCAGCCCGGCGCGCCGACATCAGCTCAGCTCCAGCTCAAAGTCGCATGTACGCGTATGAAAGGACGCGTCATGTAGTGCATCAAGCGTTATCGCGCTGTTCCCGGGCAATCATTTCTGCAGTCACGGTCGCCACCCCTCACTGCAGTACAGTGCACGTGTGGGCCTGCACTTTGCATGTCGCGCGACCAGCGCAACAGGTGAGGGCGTCGCAACTTGTTGAGGAAGCTTCGAAGGCTCGCCCGGCCAAGTAGATGCATTTTATTCTCGAAAATTCGTGATGCGCCAATTGCAAAAAGTTGCGCAGTCGAAACTGTTTCGAGCCTCGGGTAATGACGTTCTCGTACGTCATCATACTTCACAAACGGCCCGCAGTACAAGTCGGGATGGTGATGTGTGGTCTTTGCCGCTCGATACCACACATATTTTATGAAATATGAAACATCTTGTACTTTTTTGTTGTTGTTGTTGCTATGGTGTCACCATGACTTTGTTGCTATGGCGTCTGTGCATGTAGTCAGCCAATGAGGAATCGTTGCGTGGTGGCGGTTCAGTCTTATAACTGTGTCCCAGTCTTTTGTGCTCCTTGTTTACAACTGATGAAGTCAGAGGCATATCTGACGAAACGTCTTGTTCAATCTATGTCTAATGACTGGTGAGCTGGGAACTTTCTCTTGAGTCATGTCCACCCAGTCTGGATCCCTCAAATCCTATAAATGAGGTGGTTTTTGAAAAAGTCTTTGTTCTCGTCAAACGGCCATCTGTTGTTTTCCTGTTCACCACCCAGATGGCACAGACCTGCAGCGGAACGACAAGGAAGCACAGGCAGAGTACCTCATCAGATCGCATTACCTGTGTCTCGCCGCATCACCTCTACAGAGGTCCGCTAGTTTCTGACCATCTCTCTGATGATCTGATCATTCTCTAACAATTCTCTTTTAAACCTTACTCTCATTGACATTCAACCTTCAGCACACAGCTTTCTTTCCTCTACCCTTCTCCTCCCCTGACTCAAATAGCTAGGTGCCAGTCCCATACACCACAAACACCCTACACACCAGCCACACAACTGAGATATACTCATGAAGGTGGAACTAACTCTGGGCGAACTGATGGTGCCAGAAATAAAACACGTGCGACGAGGGCCAGGTCTCCTTACACCACTGCTTCTTAAATTAGTGATTATCACTATGAGGATAGCATCAAACTCCTACAAACTCCTCAAAAAAATTTCATCTGTTTGCCCATGTCTGAGGAAGGTGAAGCATGATCATGAAAAGCACGGCTATAGCAACAGCAAAACCGTTACTTAAAATGCCTGAGATTGTAGCTGCATTGACTGCTGTGTGGTACCAAAGGCCCCCAAAACCTGCTGCTGCGTCATGGTGTAAGTAACCCTTACATCATCAGTGGAGGTGGTGCTGGTCTTTGGACCAGCTGGTGCATCCTTGCCTTCTTCACCTGGTGTCCATTCTGCTTGCGTGGCATCATTCTTCTCCGCTGGACCACAGTACTTGCCTTGGTCTCTACCATCCCTTGCCATCGTTTACCCCATCCTGCCAACCACACTAGGGGTGTCCCCCATGCCACAGAACAGGTCATCCAGATCATCTTCATCTCCGATATAGGGATAGCTGGCCTTGCCCGCTTTCACAATGACTCTGACAAGTCATCGTTTTTATATGTGAGATCTATGGAGGAGCTTGCGAAGAACGACGACAGGGCATTACTGGCCTGCTCCAGGCTGCACGCCGGTTGCATTCACGCTCGTCGTCACCGGAGCCAGTCTCGATGATGGACTCCTCAGCGCCAAGACCCCACGTCGGGTGATCGCCGAAACAATCAAGATATAATCGGAGGCTCGACAAATTGCTCCTTCTGGAGCTCACTCCAGTCCAAATCTTCGAAGGCCGTAGACCCATCCTCTGAAGCACTTCCTGTGCGTCTTCTCTATTCTTCCGACACACGCTTTTGCTTCACATCCTTCAAAGCGGCCAGAACGTACTCTGTAACGAGCCGCTTCCCTTTCTTGCGAATGGAGTAGAGTTTTTCAACTGAGTGGCTGCCAGATGGTCCATGCACTCAGCATCAGCCTTCTTTCCCCAGGCCACGAGCTTCTCCTTCAACCACTGCCGCTTTTCCCTCGCTTTCCGCATCTCAGTCTGGCCTTGCTCTGCCTGCACCTGGGACCAAAGCCGAATAATTGCAAGAGCACTTCACAGGGATACAACATACAAAAAGGTGTTTTCCTTTCCAAACTGGCAGCAAAGTTGGGAAAACACCTTTTCCTAACTGATCGTCTCTTCAGCGACATTTTTTTTTTTTACTCGATCACCACTCACTTCAGAGAAACCACCTCTTTCTCCTCCTTTCTAGTCACTTTTTGGAGGGTCCCAAGATCGGGAAAACACCTCAAGTTTCCTAACTGAGGTGTACCTTGAAAACACCTCCGTGAGGTGCTCCTGTAATGGTTCTTTCAATTTCTGCCCCCTCCCCTCCACATGAATATCGCAGAAGTAGGCATTGCAAAGAAGCCTGTGAAGTGTGAACTGTGAAAAACAAGATAATTTCTCAATAAACTGACCACAGCGGGCTTTCGATCGTGCAGCATGCAGCAGACAGAATCGGCATCGGCAGAGAAAAAAATCCGCTCTGACGGCAGGCAGATTTCGATTTTCCCGCGCGACCGGCCCCGCGACAGCGGTCGTTGCCATAGCGAACGCGATTATTAATACATGTAATACAGTTCTGCCTGCAGTTTGAGTAATACATGCATTATATAAACACAACTGCAGACGTTACCGGTTCGGGGTCACAGTCAGGGCAGTCCAGATGACCAACAGTGAAGCAGCCATAGAAAGATATGACTACCCAGACAGGTTGACGCTTGTGGGTCCAAGCGCAACACTGCCTGACACGATGCCAAGAGTGCTCAAACCCGTAAAAAACGGGGGAGCTTTGCCAAAAGGCCAGCAGGATGGTGCACCTTGGTAGTTCAACACGGCAGCCAAGCGAGTAAAACCGGCCGATTAATATTATTAATCAGCCGATTTCAATTTTGCCGCAGTATGACCGGCGCCCGAGCGGAGATCGAATGACAACATCGTCGCTCAAGTGATACATGCGGCGGGATCGGGACAGCTTCACCATGTTCACGTGGGAAGGTTGTCCGAGTTTCAGCGATCTTTGCTCCCGAAGGCTGAATAGCGGCTTTTCAAGTATATTCCAGAGTTGAGGGGCAGTGTCACGAATCACGATGGTCGGTTGGGTTTTCGCCATTTTGCGAAGGAAATAATTGCTTCCCTTGGCATGAATGTCGCCTTGCCCATGAAGTGCGTGCAAACCGTGTTGAAGTTGGGCGGTTCATTCCTTTCTCATTGTTCTCAGCCCCTGAGCGTACGCGTGCTCAATTATACTCCTTCCATGCCTCTCTCACGCTCTCCCTGATCGTGTGACTGGATCATCAGCGACGGGCGCCCTCACTCCTAGATCCTCAGGCCAGTCCGAACAATAATATGGGCACACCTCCGACGAGATAATTAAGTACAAAAAGTATAAAGATGATTTACATGTATAAAGCTTGCGGTGCATGCAGGTGTGGGATGTCGTGGTTTCATGTGCTGCAAGCTTAATGCTTCACACATCGTGTACTAGACCTTCCGTACATCGGCGATCCTTGCTGCAGATGCTTCGCAGCGGAGCAAAATTGCCTTCCCCAAGCAAACGACTCAGTTGTTCTGACAAAAAGGCTACCTTCGTCGTCGTTCAGGTGTTGAAACACTTCAGAAACGTTCTCCCAACGTGGCAAACTAATCATGGATGAACGAACAGCTGCGTGAGGGCGTCGCAGTATGTTTCTGCTCGGGTTACATTTTCAGGCCAAAGGCGGAGGAAAAGTAAGCCGACTCCCTACATTTGTATTGAGCAGTCGGTAAAGCAACGCGGAGCCGTTACTTCCTTACGGGCGAGATATAAAGCATCTTACTTGCCCACTTCGCGTCTTTGCGTGAATTTTTTCCCAAACCCAAACCCTTCGATATTGGGGGCAAAGTAGCAGTAGGACTATTAGCAGGTGGCAACGAGAGGCGACCATCATGACTTACGTGATGAAGACAGGCTATGGCGACCTTGCGGTGCACACCGTGGCTTTCGCGCAAACCCTTCGTCCTCATATCGAACAGTGCATCAAAAATATCCTGGCCAACACAACGTCGAACTCGCGCAAGACATTGGTGGCTTGCGACTTCGGAGCAGCGGACGGTGCCAGCTCAGGGGTGTACCTCCAAGCCATCGCATCGGCAATGGGCAAGGCTAAAGGGCCTGACGAGATTTCCTTCATCTTAGAAGACCAGGAAGAGAATGACTTTCGCCCGGCGTATGAATATGTCCGTCAAGCGCTGAAAGACCTTGATGATGATCTAACTGGGCGTCTAAACGTGCTCGTTAGTAGTGTCAGTGAAGGCTTTTTCTCGCAGTGTCTGCCGACGGAATCGGCGGATTTCTCCATATCTGCCTTCTCCCTCATGTTCCTCGACACGTCGACGCCTTTGGAAAACTTCCAGACAGGCTTCAGCCTTCCTCTGCTTCGACGCTGGCGGCAGGTCGGAAGAGACATGTCGGCTTTGACCGAGGCTGAGCGGGCACAGTTCAAGGCTACAAGGAAAAAATCTGCAAAGGACTGGGAAACCTACCTGGTCTGTCGTGCCAAAGAGCTTCGGAAGGGTGGCCGGGTGCTGGTGTCGGCGTGCTCCACCGTACCGCTGTCCCTCGAGGGCTTCAAGAGGTTCTCAGACGGAGTGCTGACGTCGATGGACGATTGCTACAAGCGTGTAGCCGACGCAGTGCACGAGCTGGTGGAAGCAGGAGAGATCAGTGCAGACGAGGAGCAGACGTTTGTTGTTCCAGCGCATCATCGGACGCTGGACGAAGTGAAAGCGCCATTCCTTGACGACACCTCACCTGTACGACGCGCCGGACTTCGACTTTGCCACGCGGAGTACATGTTCTGCGAACACCCTCGAGCGAGGGAACGAGACACGTTTGACGATCTCAGCCAAGCAGAGCTGCGACGCAAAGCAGCCGCCTTTTGCAGTGAGCATCGGACATACGTGGAGCCCGGAATCCGAAAATCGCTGTCCAAGTTTCGGAGCCCGGAGGAGGTTGATCGCCTCTCTACGGAAGTATTTCGACGCGTGGAGAACGCCATGGTTGCCGATCGAAACTTCTTCATGTCTCAGTTCCTCACGTTGGTCGTTGCGGAGAAGGATGCACAAGGTTCTACTTCAACCCTGAAGGAAAACAGCACTTGAAGCGTGCCTAGAAATTTCTCTCCTGCTCAAACGATCAGCCTCTGACTGTGACAGCTTGAGCACACTTTCAAAGGCCAGATCCTGTGTGCATGGACATGGACCTTTGGGGGAGCTTAGTTTCCTCTCGCTATTGTTTCTTTCTCTGCTGGTTTCTCTGGCAAACATAGAGTCGGACTTCAGTCTTTCTTTCCTATGTTCATTAGGTTTTTGTGTGTTGCTACTTGATCAAATTCCCAAGATTCATTTTTGCTTTGTTCGTGAAGATCTAGAGCTGGTAGCAGTGAGATGTGAGTGTTTCCTTCCAGTCTAGCTGTTTCCGCTGATTGGACCTGGTGTGGAGGGAAAAAGGAATATTGAATGATTTCAACAGATTGCACGCATTATCACACTGAAACCACCAGCAGTGCTGGCTGCAGCTCGTATAATGGACTGTCTCCAAATACTCACTAATCAGCGTGTGCATGTTCTAGTCATAAGTTGACATGCATCACTGTAGGCTGTGACTCATCCCTGAGCTTGGGAAGGCGATGCCGTGCCATCAGCGGGTTTTGAGGCATTGTAACCATGCTCATTTCAGGTGTAGTCTCAAGAGCAAGATCATGTTCCTCTATTGTGACGACTGCAATATTTGTTCAATGATCATACCCTTCTCCTGCTTTATAAAATTTCCACTCAGCTTGTTCCCGTTTATCTCTGTTCTATTCTTCCTCCTTTCTTTTCATCCACATGAGAATATTTGTTTAGAAAATTATCCTGTCCCATCCCCTGCACCAAAAACGAGTAAGTAGAATATAAGCGTCCAGCCTGACCAACCCTCTATCACAGCTAGTATTTTTGACGGAACGAATTGTAGAAAGGAGCAGGAAATTCTGAGCTGGTCTCGCAGTTGTTGAGCATTTGATTGGAATTTGCTTGAGCTGGTCTTGCATTTCCCTCTGCCATGTCGAAGCGCGCAGGTTCACAACTTGTTGCCAAGAGTTATGAGGAGAAGTTCAAGGCACTGAATGAGATCAATGGTGGCAAGAAAAAGTCCGTTGCTGCGATGGAACTTGGTGTTCCCCCAAACACCGTTTCGTACATGGCAGAAAAATTGTGCCAAGATCGAGGCTGCTCAATTTACTCAATATGCTACCATAATGCACTAGTATTACGTGCCCATATTGATTTGCGTTTTTGCACACATTTTGGTGTGAATATTGCCAGAAATCTTGAGCTTGGCTAATCAGGACATTTGGTTTTTTAGAAGTTTCTGTCAGGAGTTTGGGCGTTCAAATTAAAGAAATTTCACTGTATTTGAAAGGGTACCACGCAGCAAAATACCTTCTACAGGGCACAATGGCCAATTTTATTAGGAATGGAGCGAGAAAGTCTCTGCAGACAAACAGTTTTTGTGAACATATTGTTAAACACTGTTGCTGGCTGAAGGTTCGTGTTGCGGAATGGATGCAATGAATGGTGTGTTACCTGCCATGCAGCAGTCAGAGCTGTTGCACGTTGAGATCTGTTTTAACTCGAGTATTGATTACTCCCCAGCAGTCAGAGCTGTTGAGATCTGTTTTAACTCTTGTGTCGATCACTCCCCAGCAGTCAGAGCTGTTGAGATCTATTTGAACTTTAGTCTTGATTACTCCCAACTGAGACCATTTCTTTTATTGAACCTTAATTAAAGCTGAGCGAACCAGTTCCAAAGACAATGGCCATGATCCCGCCCTTTTTTTTCCCCTCCCCAGGGTAAGAACCTCTCTACGATTTGAGCATGAAGACCCGGAAATAAAGCATTGCTTTATCGAGAGAGGATGTGTTTGTTCCTACTCACCAACTATGTTCCATCAAAGTAAAAATTTCTTTTGGGCAATGGTCAGGCTTGGGAAGGCGATAGCCTCCCTTCATCTGGATAACCAGTTAAAAAAAGGACAACACTTCGATTTCAATATGACAGTCACTGCAGAGGCGGGACAATTTTGAATGATCTAAGAAAGGACACAACCTGAGTCTGGGATAGTTTTTTCTCATTTCATAAAAGCGAAAGTTGTACTTTGTACAGAGATGAATGAGGTTCTGTGTGTACCTGTTGCCATGGTATCCCTGCGTAAGACCTCTTGCCAAATGTGAAAAGTTCAAACAGCACAATGGCATATCCCCAAACATCGGTCGCCAGCCTGTACTCGAAACTCCTCATCACCTGACAGGACATTGAAATGTGGAGAATTGAAAAAATGCCATTGATCACAGTAGAAGAATAAAGGACCTTTCTGCTGCTAAGCTTTAAATATGTCCATTCTAAAATAAAATAAGAATTAAACGTGCTTTACCACAAGGTTTGCCCCGTTCCGCTGTCTATCATTCATAAGGTAGCATTTATTTCGTCTCTGTCAGGCGATATTGTGCTTTTAGTCTATAATTCACGCTAGGAGGTCTGCGGATGTCTGATATCTTTTGATATCGCTATCAGACCACTACTCTTTATGGTTAGATGCAAAAAAGTCCGTGTCTCTATTTATTGTCCGGTCATGTGCATTATGCTTGGTAATGCTCTCATTCTCAGTCTGTATCGGTAAACGCTCAAATCAAAACCTAGGGTGCTCTGCAATATCAAACCTCAAACTTGGACAATATCCTGTGTATGTTGAACAGTGATAGAATTCTTTTGATGAAGAACTGATAGAATTCGGGCTTCATCCTCCAGTTAAGTACATTCAGCTGGCATTTGTTTTGGTGTCCAGGCAATAAAGTTAAGGACGCTCGAAATTACCTCAACAGCACAGAAGCAGATGTCGACAGCTCTAGTTTAGTACATTACACAATTCTTGCCACCTAGCTGGCAAGACTTCGAAAAGTCGACAATCTGCGTGTATGCACAGAAACCACATAGATCGATGTCGAGAACCTGACCACATTTTCTCCGTAGTCAGCAATCACGCAGTCAAAAGGAAAACATGCTGTTCTGTCGTACCTTGCAAACACCTTCATTCGTCAGCATGACGTTTGCAGCAGAAAGTGCCTGCAGTTTTGGAGAGAATTCATCGAATTCCTCAATTCCTTTGAAATGAAAAGATGAACAAAGTCATGACACTAAAGTTCAAGCCAGGAAGACATTTTCGGATATTGGCAACATTCACCAAAGGACAAAGCTGTCAAATTCTTCATGCTTCTTGAGAGATGGCAAATCTAAGCCGAAACGTAAGGCAATTTCCAACTGAATACACAGGTAGAGGTTGCTTCTTTTTCCAAAAGGGGATGGTCGACAGAGTGGAATTGAATCAAATACAGGAAGAGAACATATAGGGAAGAACTCCGTATCCGATATATAGACTATTTCATGACTTGCGAGGTACGTCATCCCTGCACCCAGTTCACAGCTGTATTTCTTAACTTGAAAGTAGCCTTAGCCCTGAGAGTTAAGGAAGGATGCAAGCCGTTAATGACTTTTTTAAGTCCATATCAAGAGAACGGGCATATTTATAAATATCCCGAGGCAAGCTATAAATATCCTGAGGCAAGCAATGTCAGCCCTTAAGGCTTCTTGGCTTCTTTCTTTCGGGGGGCAATAACTCTCCTTGGATTGTGAAATCCAAATTTCTTCGTGAGCGATAGAATTAGTGGAGAAACCGCAACCACCTTAAGCATGTTGCAATCGACCTCTTGAAGAAAAATTGCATCCACCTCCCAGCACTGCCTCTCTCCTAATGCATCCACCTCCCAGCACTGCCTCTCTCCTAATGCATCCACCTCCCGGCACTGCCTCTCTCGTCCGAAGTCTAACTCATATAATTATCTACCTTTCTTCAACTTAAGCCTGCCTATCGACTCTCAATGGGGGAAAATGTTATCGCCCTTCCTTCTCTTCTTCGCATACCTACAGTCCCATTTCTTCTTATGTTTACAAACACATTATGTTGTTCTCTCTTGAGATTGCCAGAAGACAATTTAAAAGTGTTCCATTGGTAGAGGAAATTAGGACTCACCCACGTCGTTGTTCAAAGTGAAGGGCTTGCTTCAATAGCTTCTAGGTGCGGGCAGGAACTTTTATTGAGGAGAGACAGGGGTAAGATGCAGTGTGTGATGGGCATGGATTTAACTGATGTTTTAATTGTGATGGCCTTGCCTGCTTTAAGCAAGCTCTGGCTGTAGTAATCCTTCACCACCAAAGCCTGAAGAATGTTGTTGATTAAGTTGAATGTGGTAGCTCAATCAGCTGCCCTCCAACTTCATTGACTGTGAATAGGTGTTGCCTGTACCCATTCTCCCTGAAGAAAATCTGGTTATAGCTGCAACTTGGACAAAAAACTGTATAACAGGAAGCACATGTACAGCTTTGTTTGACCGACTTCTCATCTTCACAGCCCGAAATATAACTATGAACTTATCCTAACCAGAATTCACCAAACTGGTACGCCTGCTTTGTTTCAAGCACAGCCTTTCAAACCTGATACTAAACCTGAATATCACACTTAAGTGATACAGTACAATGTACGTCAAAGTACCAAGAGCACCTCACGGAGGTGTTTTCACGGTACCGTTAGTTAGGAAAGTTAGAGGTGTTTTCTCCCCGGTGTAAAGGAAGAGAAAAACTGAAGGTTGATGAAAATCAGAGGAGCTAGGAGGAATAGGTGTTTTCGTGAGCCAGCCTCGGAAGAGTAAAAAAAGAAAAAAAAAGGGGGGGATCAGGGATGAGTGACGATTCTCACGAAACAGTCACTGAAGAGACGATCAGTTAGGAGAAGGAGGGTGTTTTCCCGTCTTTGCTGCCAGTTAGGAAAAGAAAACACCTTTTCTGTATGTTGTATCCCCGTGAAGTGCTCTTGAAGTACTGCAGACTGCTAGGGCAGTCTTCACATTACGTTTTCGTGTTTCAGCTTGAGAGAATAGATGCATCAACTTGACCCAGCTTTGGAACACTCCCATTCGTATTGTTGAAAGCTATACATTTAACGATGACATTGAGTTGGTTGTCTTGTCCCTTGGCCTGCATGTGGCTGTGAGCAGTCATTGAAAACAAAAAAGAAAAGAATAACGTGAACGGTTCAAAATTACAGATTTTTTTCTTTCACACGGCATTGGCCTCTCACAGGGCTTTTCTAGTTCTCCCTGAAAGCTGCAGCATAACAAAAAGAGGATGAAACGCGGCCATTCCCAGGCCTGGAAGGCTCTGAAGTTTTGTCAGCATGAAGAACACACTCCAAGAGGACAGGCTTGGGTACCACACTAAGTTGTATCTTCCGACACTCTCGTCAGTTCAACTAGTTTTTGTATTCGTTCAACTTGACTGAGTCCAGGGTTGTGTCAGGCTACCATATCTAAATGGTTGACCAGGAGACACGCGTATTTTACGCTTATTGTGCCCTGGCCTGCAATTTTTCAATCTTTTCACATATTAGCAAACCTATTCCTCCATATAATCTTTAAAGACACGCTCCAGGAAATTGATTCTGTTTCCCATGCTGCCTTTCTTAACCAACGAGGAATATTTTTCAAATTCCTTGAACAGCCATGAACTTACAAAAATAAAATCTTTACAAAAAAAGGTACTGGTGAATCATGGCTTAGAGTGAGTTTCTACACCCTTATCCAATCTTTCCTTTCAGGAACATTTATAGTTTCTCAACCCTCACCTTGTGTAGTTGCTCAGCTTCATTTTCAGCACAATGTGAGCTCGAGGCAAGTGAGGGTCATCAACTGGTCATTGTCCAAGTGTTTATCCTACAACCTCCGCCATTAATGGAACCACAGGAGAAAGTGACACCCCTTCACAAAGGGAATCAGGTTGTTGTGAACCGCTCTATCGCCAAGCAAGAAATCCTCCATGTTTTAGTACCTCAAGGCAGTTGAAGGCGTTTTCTTCGCTGGTCACCATGGTCACTGTGAGTTTGGGGCCTGGGCATGGGTCAGCAAAAGCTCCCTAAGTGAGATAAGAAAACCACAAATGCTCTGACTAAAGAGGACATTTATGCATGTCATATAAAGAAACTTTTTGAACCCTACAGCAGATCATACAGTACGGAACCAGCATTGCATTGTGTCCTTTGAATAAACTTTGACAGCAAATCTAAAGAAGAACATGACCTCTGACCTCTGAAAGATAATATATTTCTGTCATGCCAAAGTCCATTCCAATTGTTATGGTGCAGCGTGACTAATATGTATGTTGCCTTCATGTATCAAAGATATGTAAATCACCTGGTGCCTAAGGCAGTTGTATGTGTCAGCTCCAGGTGTATGTGCTGAATCAAGAGCAGGGAAGAAAGACGTTCCCTGAAATTCAGAAATTTCAAACTTGTTTTGGACCTTTTTTGAATCAGTCGAGCCAAGCATTGTATAAGGACAGGTCTTCTGAAACATATTCTATCTCAAATCCGAATTTCTCTTTTATTTTTCACCCGCAAACATGAGAGGAAGAGACAGTGAAACTTTTGAGGCACACACTGGGGATAGAACCGAGGTTGATAACATTCCAGAGCTAAGGCTCTACGCCCTGAGCCATCCACGCTGGCCAACTGAGCTATCAATGGCTGCATGCTCACGAACAAAATTACCTTTGACCCTGTCCTCTCATCTCAACTCTTCCCGGAAGGAGATGTGTCATAGAGGCTGGTGTGTGCTAGCCAAACTAAGCAGAAAATCTTCCGATTTGGTTTCCTGTGAGTCCCGGTATGTGTGACTTGATTGGCTTTGTAATTGATAAAAGAAATGCTTGAAACGCATCACGCTGGGAGATTATTAGTTTATAACAAGTTCACTGACTCCAGCCAAAGTTTTGAGTCGACGTTTCGACCTGATCCTCAGGCCTTTATCAGGAAACAATGCGAGACAGTGAGAGACAGATACGCTTAAATAGAAGAGGTGTGAATGAGCTACTAGACAGGTGCTAACAAACTACAAAGCGGATGGGAAGATGCTGATCTACTTTTGGGCGAGGTGAAATGTTCAGATGTCAAAGGAAGAGCACGAGAAATAGAGGAAAAAAGAGACAGAGAGCAAGAGAAAAGAGAGAACGGAGAGAAAGACAGAGAGCATAAAAGGAAGAATCTGTGTTTTCTATCTGGGACTAACGCAGTCTAGCCACAGGGGGCTGAGGTCTAGACCACGTCTTGGTTCATGATCCACCCTTTCTTGTTTATTTGCTCAATAAGCATGGCCTCCCTTATCTTCCTCTTTGTCGCATCCCGTTCCTTCATGACGATTCGTCGGTCCCAGTGGATTGAGCGCCCCTCTTCCACTGCGTGGGCTGCGACGGCGGACAGTCACAAATAAGAAACACGGATTCGCATTGTTTCGTGATGAAGGCCTGAGGATCAGGTCGAAATGTCGACTCAAAAATTTGGCTGGAATCAGTGAACCTGATAAAAGAAATGTTCGTCTTAGCTGGCTCAGACCGCGGGCTAGCCTTTGGGCCACCTCTCCTCTGAGGACAGTCAACGCATCCTCTATTGAAATGGTATGAAGGGGATCCATGTTAACCTCATGAATGAAAATTTAGTTTATTCCCTAATGCTGAAGAGTCGTACGTGTCAGCTTCTGCCCTACATGCTGAATCGAGAGCAGAATTCCCAGACACTCCTTGAATTTCAAAAGTTTCAGAGGCGTTTCAGACTTTTTTCACTTTCAAGTCAGCATTGTGTAAACATATTATTGAAGTGAGACTTACGCAACTCTAAAGATGGCCACACAGAAAACTGCTGATACTTTGATCTCTTCATCATTGCCAGGATGCTCTTGATCTCTGATTATTATATAGGCACAGGAATCTCAGCTCTTGCCTTTCCCGAGCACAATAGTCCCAGGAGTCTTTACCCAAAAAATTTTTTTTGAAGATTAAACGACAGTTAAGTCACTGATTACAAGAACAGGCGGATGAAATTCACCAATCGTCCTTTTTTGCTTGGTGTTATCCATTTTGCATAAAGCAAAATGTCAAAATTGAATCCGTGCTAGTCAGTGTAACAATTTCAGTCAGTGTAACAATTTCAGTTAAGACCGGTGATTGAAATGTGTGTATGAAATCACGCTTAAGGTACCCAAAAGGTTAAGAGAAGAGGCTTGGAATAGAATCCGGATGGAAGAAAAATTATATGCTGTGGGGGTCATGGCCTTAGGCCTTCAGGCACGTAGATCTTGGTCAGGGCTGCATGCAATGTTTGTTGACAGAGGTCAACTGTTGAGCCCAAGGGGGCGGCAGGGTACAACACTGAATATCTAGCTGCGGGGGCATGCTATCAACTTTTGACCATTTCCAAAGTGTTTTTCACCCTTGAAAAGGGAAAACTCCCAGTTTGAGTCCAAACTCGGTTGGTGGTTGGTTTACGAAAGGAGGTTCTGGAAATAAAATTCAATGGGATAATTCTAAGTGGGCATGGCTCTTGGGCCAGCCCCTGCTCTGACCAATCAGCAGCCAGGACTATTGTTGCAACTTCTATTAATCGAGGACCGTCCACGAACTACGTAGCCTCTGGCAAGAGCGGCTCTTCTGTGAATAAGGCTGTGGCAAGGGAAGAGGACAATTGCAACTGGCTAACAGGACAATGCAGGCATAACAGTTGGCCTTGATAAGGAGACATCGCAGTTCTGATTGACAGAAGTCCAGGAGGGTGGCACAGGCTGTGACAATTAGGCCGGTGTTGGTGCCATCCTTTAAATTCTAAAGTTAATGAATTGGCAACGGTTGCCTGTGGTGATGTACCTGAAAACATCCAGCGAACGTATGATCAGCAACATGTCAGCAATATCGCTGGAAGTGACGGGCCGGGATGTTGGTATGTGCCACACGTACAGTCAGTTCTCACACAGCCAGCAAAACGTTTGAGGGCTCTAGGCGACAAAGTTGACAAGGCTGAAGCACCCCCTTTGAGAATTGAAGAAAAATGTCTTTGCGAAGCTTCCTCGGGCTTACCTCGGCCTGGTCTAAGTAATGGGCCAGTCAAGTTAAATCTGAGATAATATTCCTGGAGAGTCCAGAAGGGGGACTTAGGCAAACTGGTCTGATTTTCTTCATGAATTCCGTGAAAAAAAAAACGCGAAAAGGGAAGAAAACTCATAACGAAGAAAAAGAGAGGAAGGCTGCTCCAGGAGCAAAACGAAAAGTGGAAATGGGCGGACACTAAAACAGGGCGTAAACACCCAGGTCCAGAAGTTGGTTGGCCAAAGGTTGCAGTCATAAACACCGAACGTATGGCGCATGCTTGCAAACCACAAACCGACGAACCAACGAAGTATACGTATGCCAATGTCTTCCTGTACGGGGTAACCATTCAAGAGCTGAAGAGATTCTGACGAGGCTGTCTTAGGCTGAGACCGGTCGTGCGGAGGTCAGCAACAGTTGTTCGGAGGGCGAAACCATGCCCCTCACGTACGAACCGAAATCCCCTCACCAAAGAAATTCATCTTTCCGCCAAGAAAGAGCAGGTTCCAAATCCTCTCGACGAAAGTCCTCTGAGGAAAACGGATCAGCAAGGAGCCCTGACTTGCAAGAGCATCGATTGTGCAATCCCAGTGAACCAGCACCGGCACGGAAGGGAACACATTGTATTTATATGATATCACATCATTCAATATTATTATGGATAGGGTCTGATCATGCTGAGAGTGGATGGTGCTCGATGCCTGGCAACGAGCTTTATAAATGATCACATCAGAAGGGGAAGGGTAAAGTACCGTGCGACTCCACGATCTAGAATGAAACACGAAACCCAAGTAGAGCCTCTTAGCTTAGCAGCCCCAGCTCTATTTTAGCCGAGGGGAACTCGAGAAGCGTTCCCCTCCCACCACTCTTTTTTCGTAGGTCCGTTCGCAGAAATGGCGCACCAACCTAATTTTCAGCTCTTGGACGATGTGAATGAGTCAAAGTGTTAAAGAGGAAGAACCAATGGCCAAGCGTAGCTATAGTCGCTTTGCGTCCGTGTCAAAAAAGGAAGACGCAGTTGCGGAGACTGTGTAGTCCCCACATCCATGGCTTCGTGCAAGCGCAGTGCATGCACGATTGGCTTTGAGGCGAGCTTGCCTCCGGTGCATAATATAATTTTCTTAGGCGAGCTTGCCTCTATCCCCCACATTCACAATGATGCATGTGGTTGCAGTTTAGGATTATGTTTTTTGTGCATTTCTGTTTCTGTTTCCAATGCATGCGAAAAATCGGTTCCAGACCCTCGTACTCGGGCAGGAACCCATACTTCCCCACTCCCGTGGGTGGGCTAGGCGTAAACACAGCATGCTAACTCGAGCTCCGCGCCCTGTCGGTCTTTTGGTGACTGTGCGATTGTTGATGCGACTCGTTGAGATCACCTGGGCGAGAAGCAAGCAGGCTTTGAATCCCACGAGCACGAGATGACAAGTCAGACTACCTCTGATTGGCCTGCGAGGCCGCGCGTCGGCATGCGCGGCATGCGACTAGCTGGAAGCAGTGTTGTTACGTAGACCTAGGCGGTCGGCCGATCAGGCTACTATACCATGTATACGTATACTATCAAACAGGCTTCGCGATCGAACATGTCGAAGGAAGCTGGCAAGGTGCCATTTTCAAACCAGCCCTAGCTATAGTACTCGTGCTATATGCGATCGCGCGATTCATGTCCAGAGTCTTGCCTGACTGTGGGCTTTCTGTCCTGCTTTACGTTTGCCTCGTAGAAGGAGCAAGTGTAAGTACTCTTTAGATCGTCGTGGAGGCTTCCTCGACGGCAGCTGCTGAACGTTTGTGATCTTTACCCCCAGTCAGCCTTACCTCTCCGCCACGCGAGCTGCGAAGCGATAGGTCGGTTTTCGATCGATCGCGCGAGGCTCGACAAGGCTTACACACGGCAAAGTCTCTCCTGGCTGTTAGAACTACGCCAAACGGCCCATTTCGCTTGTAAGCAGAATTTGTTCCCGGCCCAACAGCCTCTTCTTTCAAGATGTCATAAAGCCAAGATTTCATTTTTTCTTCTTGACTCTTTGGCTTTTGTGGCCAGTCCTGAAGTGGCCGGCCTGCCCTCAGTGAAAGGGTTCTCCACTACCCCCCTGGAAGCAAGTCCCCAGCAAGCCAAGAGTCCACGGACAGCTTCACAGTTGTCGACTGAGCATACGCACAAGGATCTCTGACTGTTTGAACCCGGTAAGGACATAATTGTCCGTGTGAGAAGAGACTGAGCGCGAAAAAACGAGGATACTGACTGAGAATATTTGAAGGTCGCACTGTGAGTCTGTAGTCCCAGGGCACGGGAACCGTTATAGTGCGAACGCTCCTCCGCCCTACCGCCCCAAGAGCACTTCACCGAGGTGTTTGCCCCAGAAGGTGTTTTCGGGGTACACTCCAGTTGCGAGCTTTTAGGTGTGTTCCCCGATGTGGAGAAAAAAGGTCGCTGAAATGTACGACCCTGCCTCTGAGGAGCAAAAAAAAGTCACTAAAGTGTCCGTACATCAGTCAGCTGGAAAAGATGTTTTCGCCGAGGTTGTTGAAATGTAGGTCAGTTGCCAGGAATAGTCGTATTCCGACTTTACTGCCAGTTAGGAAGAGTAAACAC
>JAOWAR010154426.1:0-10987 GCA_028571005.1 Clathrina lutea
CCCCCCCCCCCCCCCTTCTCCAAAGAACTTTCCAAATTTGCCCTGGAATCTTCGAAGCTGTTAATGCGTTTCGATTCGAAAATGACTCTGACAAACCAGTCACTGGCGATGTGTGCCATATCGCAAAAGTTGATCGGAATTTTCATCGGTGACATGGGTAGACTCTACGTGCGGGGTGTAGCCCGCCCGGTCTAGGAGGCAAGTTTCCAACCGCCCGGGTGATGCAACATTGTTGCAGGCCGGCAGACCGACCAAGCAAGCAGTATTTGGCACGGATACCTGTTTGACTTTTCCAACTCAGAAACAGCTAATTTCATTTGAGGTGGAAGTTATATTTCCTTAAACAGTTGGCTCAATCGATTCATGCCGTTCGTATAAGCCTTTTAAAGTCTTACTCATAATTGTCTCATTGAAGCTTCTTTTGTTCTCAAAAAGGAGGTCTTCTAACATGAACGTGTATCATGATGCTTCACCCGAAAGCATCCCCCTTGCTCCACAGATATGGAAGATTCTGTAAGAAATGTTTCTGTATAGATAACGGCGATTGTAGCCTTCTGTTCACTGGGAGTGTGTTGCACTTGGGCTGTGTTTCAAATTGATTGCTTCACCAACGGGCAATCCGAGAAAGATGTTTCCTGCACCGAAAAATGTCGCTCTCCTCAATAAGTGCCCCTGCGGAGCGGAGCCGAAACGAGATCACTTTGCACTGTCAGAGCGTGGTATGCGGGGATCATCTTCAACTATTTGATGGCGCTGTCTTGAGTTGGGGCACCGGCGGTTGGCGAATCTACCGTGTGGTGTTTCCTGGCCGGTGAGGAAGTTCAGCTTCGCAGAATACCAATGCTTTGGTGCGGTCGAACGCTCTAGCCCTCGAGCACCGCGAGTTGTTGGCAGCTCCTGAGACCGTTTCATTAGCCATTTGTTCGCTAGGAATATACCGTAGTTCGTGACTATCTGTGCAACTCTTCGTGACTCCTACGAGTCAACCGTCAAGCATGAAGATAAACCTGCGAACATCCACGGACTTGTACTTTGATCTGTGAAACCTTCGTTTAGCCAGACAAGGGCTGAGTTCGTTTAGGTTTCGTTGAACGCTACTGACGGACCCCAGCACTTCTCCTTTCACGGTCGGTACGAGAAGGTTCAGGTTTACACGAGACGTCGAGTGTCATGGAGCTCTTCGATATGCGCAAGACGTTCACGGGGCTGAACGCGTGGCTGGTGTCCGAGGCTGGTTGAGAGCAAGCACCTGCTGGACGAGAGCCGACGACGCAGGGAAGTGGTTTCCTTGCACAGTAGACCAATGGCCACTCGACTCCTGAATAACAAGTACATGTACACCCAGCTCTGACGACCCGTGTGAAGGGACAAAGCTGAGATCATGAGACGGGTTTACTAGCCCGTAACGGGATCACACCCGGGAATTTAACACGGACCCGCGGAGGGGCCGCTGGAGGTTCAGGAGCTTTTGTCATGCCGTGTCTCTTTCACCGGAGGGCTGCACGTTCGTTTCGACCACATCACAGCTAGCTAAGAACTCAACTTGAAATCGACCGCGCAGGCTGCAGCGTTGCGGTGCTTGCGTGTTTATGTGGGGTTCACGTGCCATAATGTCCCACCACCGGGCGTGATGGTTGTTTCAATACATCGTGCTCGCGAGTGACACGTTCTGTTTTGTGGCGGCAAAAGGGGCGATGGTCACCAACCATATTGTTACAAACCTTATTGTTGCAAACCAACCTTATTGTTACTCGCGGGCGTGTACCCATTCCGACCAGACACCGGTGCCGTAGGTCTTCGCGGTGTAATACTAAGCTTGCAACGTGTTACCACTGAGCAAAGGAAGGCTTTCTTGTCACCACAAAATTCTGCGTTCAGTTAGCCTCGTTGTGTCTGGCCAAGGCCCATACATTGGTCTCCACCCGTGGGGAGCGACACGGTAGAATGCAGGCGATTCGGCTGAGAACCTTGCCAGGCGAAGGTTAAATATTTTGAAAATATTCGCGCAAAAAAAATCACCCGCGGCCTGGAGTAAACCTTCGTCGCAGCGATGATACATTGTGCCTCTTCAGACACGGTCTTCCTGCCGGACCTAAATGCCAGATATTCCGGGGTTGAAATATCGCCTGAAGGGCTGCCTGCCTGTGTGAGCGGAACACTCTCGGGGGCAACTGATCCGCCGATAACTTCGGAACAAAATATGGCAAGGAGAGCTCTGAAAAGCTGTCAATTTCTGGGACTGGGGGCAAAACGAACAGGTCCTTCACCAAGGATAACGGAGCCAGTGTCTCCAGATTAGCGGCAAGATGATTAGTTCGCCTTTCCCATCGCCGCAAAAGAACCCCCGCTCTTCCCAAGGAAGTCTTCCTTGACCGGCGATACCCGGCGCGCCCGAACTACAGGGATCTTTACTCCGGAGATCTACCGTGTACCGCGGGTGTGTGTGGCCTGCTGGTGGCCACGCGCGCTAGCCTAGTGGGCACACCACCAGGTGGGAAGTATCGTTCGTCGTAGCTTTGTTTCGTTGTCAGTAGGCGTGAGCGTGTCCTCCAGGTATTCCAGGACTGACCGAGTGTACATGGCAGGATCAGTTGAAGTCTCGGAAAGCACATTTTGTGCTCAAAAATGAAACCACCTGCGCCTGTAGACGAAGGAAAAGGAGTGGCAAGATAATGGCTTGAATACTAAGAGATGAACGCGAAACCGCTTGATGCTGGTAGCAGGTACATGTATGAGAGGGGGCCCCAATTCAAGTCAGCTCCTAGTCAGCTCATGACCTCGGGCAGAGGACCACCGCGCGGCCGGGTTGTGTTTATGCAGCCATAGGACGAAACCCGCGTTGAAGTTACCTTGAACAGCTAGCGATCAGTGTTGAGCTCAGAGCAAGAGAGAAAGTGGAGCTTGCTACGGGGCGACAGATTGATCACGTGTTTGTAAACCGTTTGACCATGTTGACCCAGACACGTGTGCTTCGAACTCCGCCTTGGGACATGTGCGACCGTTCTCATGCGCAGGCATGGTACTGTATGCTTGAATATGAAACGGCATCGACGTTGCGCTCCTGCAATCCGCCGGCCGTGCACACCAACGCTTTTCAGGGAGGCGACCACGGCTGCTAAATTTAGGACGACTATGTACCAGAACAAAAGAACCTACGATCTCTGGACGAGGGAGCGCCTCTTGTTTCAGCTATGGCGTGAAGGAGGGTCTACTTCAACGTGACTCCGCTACAATAGACGTGACAAAGAAGCGATCTTTTGATCCGGAGAAGAGCGGTTCGGAAGGCGTATGACGAAAGCTAAATTTAGAACCGGCAGTTCAAGGCTGCCTGAGCACGTGACAACTGACGCCGCGCTGAGCCCGCTGACATTGCTCCGGCTGCATGCATCTGCACGTTTCATTGTGCTTGTCCAGCTCATTTTTTTCTCGGTGAGTACTTACGTGTGATGTCCCAACCACGAGCCCATGGCCATGACGCGAAGAGCTTTGACGTTTGAGGACGAAAACATCGAGACTGTGTGATTGGTTGGTACAGGTGCTGAAACTGCTTTCACAACAGGATGGTTATCCTCTCGATACAGGGGAGGTTTGTTTAGGATTCTGTTCATTTAGAAACCATATATTGTTTGTCTCTCTCCCTTCCTCACCCTCCCCCCCCCCTCGGTTTCTCTCTCTCTCTCTCTCTCTCTCTCTCTCTCTTCAAAACAGCGCTTTTGCATCTAGCCTTCTTTCCTCCTTCACAACGTGATGACGTTGTCATGCGCTATACAGATTAGCTGTGATCACACACGCAGTGTGGTTTCTCTTTTCGTAAGCTCATAAGGTCTTCATTGTTTCATCGTGATTTTTCGGTTTCCTTTGAAGTGGCCTCTGGCTCTTGGTTCATCGAAAGAAATAAAACGTCTCCACTGCCACTATTAGAAGTAGTTCCGTGGCCACTGCCACTAATAGAAGTATTTCCGTCGAAATCCACTCCCCAAGAATTAGACTGGCCTCATATCTAATCAAAAATAGCCCTAGAGAACTGGTGTTTCGCCTTTGGACATATCACTTTATCCTGGGTCCGGCTTCGTGCATGCGGCCGGCCGCGCGCGGTTGTAAACATGCGTGCAGGCTTAAAATTCCCGGCCCTGACAATATTATCAAGTCAAGCGGTGCGCAAGTTAGGGGTTAGCGCTCGAACCAGGCCTAACCGCTTGTACATGCATGTTATTATAATATGATGACGAGCGCTGGCACTCGTCACCATATCAACAAGCGATTGGGCCTGGTTCGAGGCTAGGGTAATATCGAACGGCCTCCAGCTGCTAAATTTGCCCACGGTAGGTTATTTCCGTCTTGTTCAACCTGTCGCCCTGCTAAAGGGAACAATTTGTCTGCGCCATGATAGTTTATTGATACCTTGGTTTGCAGTTGCCACAAGGATTGAGCGTGAACACCTACACTACTGATGCACCGCTATGCGAAATCATGGGCCAAAAATCTAACGTATATGTTCTTGCATTTCGGCAGGACTTCCCGACTGTGGGAATGTCCAAGCCCTGTGAAGGCTCCAGGCGGGAGAACATGCAGCAGATGCTGAGACAACGCTGAGAATGTATTTGCTCCTACGGGATCGTACGCTACGTTTGCCATGCTTGCGCGTGACAAGGAAAAACAACACTAGATGGACTAGGAGTTTGTGATTATCGTCGGATATGGGGCAGCACTTTGTCCAAGCCACATGCACCCTCAAAGGGGATGGCGCGCTCGTCCTAGGCTTGTAAGATAGTTGCTGGGCCTCTCAGAGGCTTACGCCACTGTTCCACGCAGAGGTGCGTGAGAAGGTGCGGCCGGCGGCCACGGTCATGATCAAGCGAGGTCACCGTCGTAAACTAGAGCGCACGCGCAGAAGAGAGGGTGCTCACTTCAAACCTGCATGCACGGGACTGCAACGACACTGGTGAGGGTGGCATGGACTCTTTCATAGAACATTGTCAATCCACCTAGTGTCCATCTCCTTGGAGGGTTTGCTCCAACCGATGAACAGGACTTTAATATGTGAGCAAGTTTCTTCCAAGAATGTCGTCGCCCATTAATGTGTATGCTGAAGAAAACTGCTACCAGAACATTTACACCTAGTGGGCCCGGCCGCAGGAACTGGTTTTTTACCTTTTCTACAGTGTGGTTGTTCTTACCTTTTCCCTCAATCAATTATCGTTTCGTTTTCTTGTTGTATTTCTTCAAACAGTTCCGCCTTTTGTCGTTTTTTTGTTGTATTTCTTCAAACAGTTCCGCCTTTTGTCGTTTTCCCCTATTCCCTTTTTTTTACTTATTTAGTGCATTTTCTATGATTTTGCTTATTTGTTTTCAGTTTGTCCTACCCTATCCCACCCTTTTTCTTTTTCTCTAAACCACCCTTCTATTCATCTCTCTCACTCTACCTTGCTAGAAATGCATAGACCTACCTAAATATGGATTGATGACAAGCTTCGCGCTACCTACGAGGCAAGAGTTGCACACTTGCTTGTTACTTCAAATTCAAATGATCCAATTCGACAGCTGCCAGCGACCACACACTCCCTGACCATCTCCTTTTCTCCCACCAGCCTCTTTTCAGTACGGCAGTGGGACCAGTTGTTATCCCTTAGTGCCCGATCCTATCTTGAGATAGGTCCCGAAACAGGTGGGCATAGAGAAGTCTAAGTTTCATGCATTGAAATGACAGCACATCAACTGATGAAAGAGGCCTTCTGTTCCTCTTGTAACTTTTTGTTTTGTATGCTTACAACGGAGTCACATTTCACCGTTACTCAATCTAGTCCGACTATTCTTTACACTAACTATACACGTATATGGCAAACACACAATCACACACGCACACACACACCTCTTCAGCAACCCACCACTAACTCTGCTCTACCCCACAAATCTCAAAATCTCAAGGCATCATTTTTCGTTTCTATTCTCCCCGTGATCAGTCCTTTACTCCCACCCTGGTGCGTCTGGCCCCCTCCGCTGCCATTCACACCCCTTTTGCTGATGCGGAGGATAGATTGATTCTGGAGGCTTGCCCCTTCAGCTGGGTAACTGCATTGCCTCCAAGGCTCGCCAGGCAATCCAGAACGCCGACCAGGGGCTCTTTGTGTCATATAGGACACCAAAATCCCTGTGAATAAGCACACAGCTGCCCTCTTTCACACATGCAACCGATTCTCCAGCAATAATCACCCTCACAACACACCTGCAACTGATCTCACTTATCCCTTGAAAAGGAAGAGTCAATCAGACAACTCAGGTAGAAGGCCCAACGGAATCTAGACTTGACAACGGAGTAGACTCCGAAACATTGTCTGTTCACAATCCATGCCCCTTCATTATTTCACCTACCCTTGAGTCTGTCACAAATAAAGCGTTCCTTGATTTTCATTAAAACAAATTCAACAGCTGACCAAGCGGCAAAAAATGATGAATCGACTAAGGTGTGGAGGTTAGCCTGTCATCTGGTATCATCTGATCTGACTGCGGTTCGCAGGGAGAGAATAAACTCTGCGTCCAGGTTATTGACCACAAGCGAAAGCTTGATGCTGGCCGGATGTAATCTCCAGCATTTTTTTTTTTAAATAGACAGCTCTTTCTCAGGGAGATGCACCTCTGCAGAAGTCTGAGAAGGGTCTACTTATGAAAAAGGAAAGGAGGTAGCGCAATTTCGACTAGACGAGCAGACCGAAGGACAGAATTCCAGAGTAACAAGGAGCACACATGTTGTTCAGCCTTGAAAGCTGACTGACATTGTCAGAGGGACCAAGAATACAGCGACATCTCAGCAGTTGTTTGCAGAAACTTTGGAACCCTACACCCAAAGAGAAAATGAAAGGAATGTGATTGTGCCGGATTCTGATTACTGACTTGGCTTGTCACCTGATCGATGGAAATTGACAACAATATTTTAAAATCGGTGAGTTCCCTCTTACCAAACTCTTTTCCCTTCTTGTAGAATTGCCATGATAACAACCAATGTATCTGAAGAAAATAACAAAGTAAGCAATATGGCTTACAAAACTTCTTACCTGTTTTGAAATAAATTTAGGAGTTTAATGAATCCTGACTGGGTTTCCACCTGTCAAATATGACCAAGTCTAACCCAGAATTACTATATAAACTATCTATTATCATCACCAGCCTTTAAATGATTCTGTGTATCTTTGTCCCACAGTTTGCATGCATGCATCTGGGTATGAGGCCAAAATGGCGCAAGAAGGCACTGCGAGTTGTAGTACGTGCTGAAATCACTTGACTCGCAGCCTTCAGTGGTTTGTCTTTCAGTTTTTGGTCACTTCTGGCAGTGTCAACGATCTTCACCTTTCAGACGCCATTATGCAGTGCGAAAAACAGCTTTCTGCCCTAGTGTTGAAGTGTTGGAAGGAGCTGGCTGCTCTGTCAAGGAAGGACTTCCGGCGTATCAGTGGTGCATGTTTGGACATTTTGGTAGCTGGCCATTCCACAAAGGTCGATAGGCAATATGCTTTGTGTCCATGGACGGGGGGGAAAGCGCCAGGCAGCCTGTGGAGCTGAAATCGTCTATTCCAACGGATATTCTGCCATTCTACTTGGAGGTTGGAGAGAAGCACATGTACACCCAACAATAATCTCTGGACAAAGGACTTGCACGGTGCTCTGCCAATGTTCAAGAGGTCAGTAAATGAGCCGGCCCAAGCGAAAAGGGTCTTAGGGCATTTTTGGCCAAATTCACTTTTTTTCATTTTCTGAACCCAGAACATCTAAAAAATACCTGGCAGCAAACCGTTTTCAAAAATTCCGTTCCGCTGCGGAGTTATACTCTGTTTTGTAAGACCAAGTCACGCGCAAATTCATGCAAAATAAACCAGTCTCAATGGAAACCGCAACTTTGATTCGTCATTACGCAGCATTGGTCATCATGCCCTAAGACCCCTTTTCGCGTGAGCCGGCTGAATTAAGGATTACCTTATTCATAGTACGGATAAGGATTAAGCTTACAACGGCGAGAGCCTATAAAGATATAAAGCTTTGAGAGCTATACCAGCTATCTGAAGAGTGGCATGTTCACCACGTCGAGTTCTTTCCACTTTGGCTGAGAAAAACCTGTTTCAGGCGATGGGAAGTCCCCTCTTCTTTTTGCGCTGCAAGTGCTTCGCATCACAGGACACAACAAAGCAGCCCCATCGTGTTGTGGTGTGTCTGGGCAAATGCACGGGGCAGCCATATGGAGTACACTGTCATTATGTATCTGGATTAGGTCAGGCCTGTAGCCACGGCACCACTTTCTGCTGGCTCGCAGTCGAACTATAGAACCTTGACAAGGACTTCCAACTCCACGGCTAAGGATTTAATTCAGGTGGTAAAGAACTTTGACAAGCCAGAGGGTGTCAGACCAAATAGCCTTGTTACAATCTTCACAGGTGTTCCCTTTTTCAGCCAAAACAGAACAGCGTACAGCTGCTCCTCAGTCCACTGTGAGTGAGTGTTGGTACTTTCAAGTTGAGCTGCTCCCCCACTGTGAGTGAGTGCTGGTACTTGCGTGTAGAGCTACTCCTCCACTGTGAATGAGTGCTGGTACTTCCGAGTTGAGCTGCTCCTTCACTGTGAATGAGTTGCTCCTCCACTGTGAGAGAGTGTTGGTATTTGCGAGTTCAAGAGGTGCACCCCTTCTCACTCTCTTCCTCATCAGATTACCTCTCCAGCATGACATTCTCTCGGCTTTGGGTTGAAGGCCAGTAAGGCATAGAAAATGCTATGGTTGGGTAATCCTGAGCACACGATGAAGGCAGTATCATCTTCTTTCTGATCATCAGAGCGCAAACTCTCTTCTCAAGAGCAGCCACCTAATCCTTCAGGCATCAATTTTTCTCATCCAGATGTTGAATGTACTGGACAACATCAGGCAGTAGTCTTGTTGCTTCAGAGAGGGACACGGCACAATTGTGGTCAATCGTCGCTGCGTGTCCATTGCAGCACATGGTGCTTGGGCAATTTCATTCGCCAAACCTTCTCCCTCTAGGACGCCCGTCCCTTTGAAATGTTTGCAAGAAGCTAGTAAGCATCACATTTCTAGATTTGGTGAGGTATTGCGGAGCAAGTTCCTTTAGGTAAGGATAAGAGCAGACAATGACGGCAAGGGCCTGATTAGAACTGTCATCTTTGTAGGAATTAGCAAGTCTGCCGGCCCGTTACACAATTGAGGGTCCGTTCATAGACCAAGTTAAAAAAAAAAGACCTAAATGACTGATTCCTTAATGTTTACATTGTCCAGAAGTTACACCAGAATTCTTCACCAATCAATCTTCAGAGTGACTTCAATGATGCTCCCAATTGATTGCACTGCTAGCATTACTAGCTAGCCATAGATGAAGATAAGGCTCCAGTTGAAGGGCAAACTTTCCGAGCTGCTACAGGAGCAATGCGACCACATGCTACCTTGTCAGACAAGGATGCCCAGTAGAGCTTTTGCAAAGAACAAAATTTGTCAGCTCAGCACATACCTGTCCAATCCAGCAGCAATGGGTGCAGTGATTCCTGTGTCGACTGTCAATGCAGAAAGAGAATTTTCTGCGGTGAACTGGATTAAAACTCAACTTAGAAACCGATTGAAAGCTCACACCCTGCAGCCTGTAATTAACCACAGGGATGGAGAGACCAAACCTAAATGACATGGACTTTGATTCTGTCGTGAAAGTCTGGGCACAGATATGAGAAGTCACCGGTTGGTGTCCACTGGTCTGGTAATGCACAGCCTATAGAGCTTGGATCATCCATCCTCATATGTGCCATCATTTTTTGCTCTTTTCCTGTCATCGTTTGCCCCATCTTTCACCAAGCTGGCATATTGAATTTTGACTTCCAGGTTAATTGCAGTTCATCTCCATCATACAATTAGATTCTGCTTTCTGATACATGTATGTATGTCTGATTGTACTGGCACTGATTTCTAGACTATCTGGAAAGAAAGTATTTCCTATATGTAGGGAAATAAACAATGGTTGTTGAGCCTAAAGTTATTTTTTTTCCTGGAGACCCCTGGACCCCTTCTCTTTCTTTGTACTTATACTCCTTCCAAAATCCCTGACTTAAGCTTAGAGAAGAACCCTGTCCACCAACAATTATTAAATGTACCTCCTATCGCGAGCTTTGGTCGATGACACTGGCTTTCCACGAAATGGCAAAAGGTCAACGATTCGGAAAGTTGTGTCCACTCAGAGGTATTTTCCAGCACATTGCCATGCACTGTACTTTTGGTACTTGGCGACAAGTCAAACACTCCAGCTGTCCTGGATGGAATGTTCTAATGCACCGCCCATTCCAATGGCTCACCCCAACCCAAGTATGTGCTGTTCCTACGTGTACAACATTTCAGAGAGCGTGTCACCTTGTCTGGGATTAAGAAATCACGAGCTTTGAACAGGTGACTTCGTTAAACTGCCAATGATGAACAGGCAGGTTAAATTGCAGTATCGGAAGGCAGCTATCAACCGCCCTAACAGCAAGTAGTTCATAGTTAGTCCTACTGATGTTCCATTTCAGTCTTTCAATGGCTGTTTGCATGGACATGATGGGATCAAAAGATCGAATCGACCTCGATCTCAACTGGCTCGTAAATCACATCAACCGGGACCTCAGCATCTTTTCTCATAAGTTACTCAGGCATGATTTGTTGCATATCAGAAGCGTAACTTCACATAATATTTTGTAGCTTTGGTAAGGTATGCAAGTGCCTTAAAACCCTTTTCTTCCAGCATACACCATTCATCCACAGTGGCGGTGGCAATTTGGTTAACAATTAGTCAAATGAGAAAGAAGTATCAAGTAACACCCACGACGGCAGTGAGAATCACACAAAGAAGAAATTCGTGCCTCGAATGGGGCTCGAACCCACGACCATCCGATTTGCGCTGGGACGCTCTATCCACTGAGCTATCGAGGCCCCCACCTTCGACCACGAATTCAACTTGTTTTTCATCCCACTGCCGAC
>JAOWAR010154437.1:0-10987 GCA_028571005.1 Clathrina lutea
CTTGCGTGTGTTTGGCCATGGGCTCCATCATCTCCTCACTTGTGTGTGTGTTCAGAAGCGAGAAGGATTGCTTATGGTTAAATGCCTAATAAGCTGCTAAGGCCTGCCGAGGCAGCAACAGCACAGTGAGATATTTTGAGAAAAACAGACACAAGGCCAGCTTTGGTATCTGGCCTAAAGTGGTGACTTTTTGTGTGCTCACGACGAGGTGACTTCTGGTGGAAAGGATCCACTTCAGTCCTGCTTCTTGGAATGAGTCGATCTTGCCACCACTCATTCGTTACCATCAACAATTGAGGAAGAACGTATCTGAAGACTTACCTGGTGACGTTGTAAATGGTGCGCTGATCATAGACAGATTCGATTTACAGGTTTCCGGAAAAAAAGTTTTCAGACCATCAGGCACGGTTGAGAACCAAGAGCTGTTCTGGGCATCGCAGCTCCATGGATTGTTGATTACTCTCCTGGGAAACAAGAAAGCAGGCTTAAGTTATTGCCTGAAGACGCAGGAAAACCAAAGTAAGGCCTTTTGCACTCTCGTGGCCTGTAGGCAGTAGCATTGGCTTTTGTTCCCAAAGAGGTCCTAAAACGCTCTCTTTGACATTTTTGAAAGATGACCCTTTGTGATTTTCTGATCTTTCAAAGACACCTATTATCGTTGCTTGACTAATGTACAAGATGAAAGCTGACGAACTTGACAGTTTTGTTGGTGAAAGTTTGCCTTGGCATTGCATGACAGTATTTGAAATTGGGGGCAGGAACCAAGGTGTGTTGATTAGGACGACAGAACTGAGAGAGCTATAGGCATAGCTGATGCCTGTGAACAAAAAGCGGCAGCCACGAAAAAACTGCCTTTGCGTCTGAGTAAGAGCAAATCTCCGAGATGGTGTGGTTGGCAGCCGGTTGTTGTTGCAGTTGTTGTAGTTGTTGTTGTTGTTGTTGTTGTTTGTTGTTTGTTGCTGTTTTCATGGTTGTACTTACTACAACAACCAAAATGGTGTAGAAATCTGCGACTTTTGGCGGTTTTTAGCTCTGCTGGAGAAACCCAAAGACAAAACATCTAACTTGGTACATGCTGTGGCCACATGATACAGAGGTGGCCACATGATACAGAGGTTATCCAGGAAATGTTTTCTTCTTTCCCCGACCAGGTTGGGTATAACAGCACCAAGTAGAAAAGTATTTTTTGATAAACCAAAAGAGAAGTATATGAAATGTTGACTTCTTCCATTTTTGGGGGAAGATATGATGCTTTTCAAAATTTAGGTGCAGCTTTTTTTACATTCATAGTAGGGCTGCGTCGGGGCCACCTTTCAGAGGGTAACGGGTATCGGGTCCAACTCATCTGGTCTCGCGGGTACCCTCGGGTAATGAATATCATAGTTTGGCATCCATCTCATAAGCAGTATTCATTACCCGAGGCTAACACTGTAAAGTCATTTTCACACACATTTATCTGAGCTTATGTTGCACAGTGAAGGGTACACTGCCCAGACACTCAGAGAGAGAGAGAGAGAGAGAGAGAGAGAGAGAGAGAGAGAGAGAGAGCCTCTTCGAGTATGTGGCAATGATGAACATGCTTGGGGAACATTACTTTTTTCTACCTACTTTTACACGTGGTGATTTTGGTGCAAGGACACTAACAGAGGTAAGTTGCCTGGTTGAAAAGAAGCCCTCCTCTTGTTACACAGAAGCCCGTGGTGCTGAGCAGCCTTTTAGAGGGTTGCTCGTTGCTGGTGCGCAAAGAAAACTTTGCAATCTTGGCTAAACTAGGCAGTCGCTGCTCGTTGCCACGCCACGAATGAAGAGGGTCCATTTCCTCGTCACAACATGGTTCTAGTCGGTATTGTTGGAGATCTGTGGCTGGCCTGGTCGAGCTTTAGACTTGCTGCGCAAGTACTGCATTGCGCTGAGGATTGGCTCCTTTGCAGGTGGTTCATCCAGCTTGGGTAGATCTGGTAGTATTGGTTCTGCATCTGCTGCTGGCTTCTGTGGTCAGACTTTGCTCGTTGGAGATGAACTCGATCTGCTAAAGCACACCAGACTTTGGTGCTCAAGTCTTCTGGCAAAATCTCCAGATCCTTGCACCTCGGCTCAACAGGTGCCAACCAGGAAATCTGGAAGTGGCCGACAGAAGGGTCCACCGGGAACTGCTCCTCCAAGTCAGCTGTAACTTGCTCACGAACAGCTAAAATCTCAGGGCTGTCTTCTGGACGAGCTTCCAAGTGTTCCTTCAGGTACATGACCATCGGAAATACAGCGAAAACTGAGGAATGACACTCTTCGCTTAGTGCGGTTGTTGCCACTTGGAGTGGCCCGAGTGCGTCCACGAGCTCCTGCATTAAATCCTTTGTGTAGTATAGAAGGAAAGCAAGGAAGGGGAAGAAGAACTTCGCAAAAGAGATGGCTTGACATCAGGCGTGGCGTCTGCAGGTTCTTCCTCCGTGACAACGATGTATGATTTTGACGGTTCCACGATAAAATGCACTGGCGATAGATGCTTCATCATCGAGGAAGTGTTACCTGCCACGTATCTTAAAATTGCTCCACACTGATCGCATTTTGTCTTCATCCCATCTTCCACCCAAATCGCTGCCAGACAAAGCTGGTCGCTCCTCCACCTTGACTCGCCATGACAACTATTCCTGAAACTGTGAAAGGATGTGCTTTGGGCAAACGTGCATGCTTATAGCAGCCGTCAAGAACCCGTGCAGTGCTTTCCTGGTCATGATCGGATTACAGGTGCACACCCGCTTGGATGCTCGTGCCGCCCTGCAACCAGGTATATGTTTCTTGCGCGTCCGGTCTATCGCCCTGCGCATTCGCAACTGGGTCAAAACAAAAAATGTGAATCGACTGGCCGGAAAACCAAGTGTACTTGCAATCACGCCAGCTGCGCCTAGCAAGCGCCTGAGTGCGCGCTGTTCCCAAGCTGTCTGTCCGCCTTTTAACGAAACCGTCTGTTCAACAAAGAGTTCGGGTACCCAAATCTTTTTGTATGAGACCCGACCACCCGGCAATTTTACAGGACTTGCGGGTACCCGCTGGACCCGACCCAGCATTTATTTATAGGCAAAATAAGAGCATGGCTCTAGCAGCCAGTGTACCAATGCTAAAGATTCTCTAACCCAATTTTACGCAGTTTCACAATAAGCTGAATTGTCAGTCTCCCTGATGGTCGCTAATCCTGAAATACTCCGAGCAAACTTTTGGACTGTTGTTTCTTTGTGTTTACTTTAGAAACATTCATTGTATATATGTGAAGCCATTATTCCTTGAAATCATTCTGGATTGTCATTTATATGGTCCTTGATGTGTTTTCCCCTCTTAATAGTGCTGAAAGCATCTTAAAGAAAAAATGCACTCTTCCACTGCCACCCGTTAAAGAGGTATAAATCTTCTGTCGCTCCATTTACTTCAGCAACTATGTGGTACCCAATGGAGTAACGTTGACTTGAAGGTAATTCTGAATGTGTAAAGTGATATCTCCTGACCTCATTTCTTTAGGCCCACCTGAAAGCCCTCTGAATCCTTCTCAATACATACATAACATAAATGTGTGGGCTATGCGCTGTGGCTGACAGAAAATTATATACAAGATTAGCATTGAAGCCCACACACGGTTGAGCAGTCCATTCTGTGTACACAAAGAGGATTACTTTTGAACAATTCGTTCAAGTTGAAGGATGGAAATGGAAGCAACGACAATTCTTTGAGTAACGAAGGTGAAAGGGGTCTAACTCTGAAAACGTGTACACAGACTGTTAATCTTTGACTGAAGATATATTATCGTTCAGCCATCTGACTGAAAGAATAAACTAAAGTGAAGGTCAGAAAGATGGAGATATGGACGAAAGTTGATGGTGTTGCAGGTGTCTGATCAGAAAATAAAGGAAAGTGAAGATCAGAAAGAGGAAACACTCGAACAGAAAATCACTTTTCACAGTAAAACCACATCAGACTAGTACGTCTGTAGAAGCAAAGAAACTTACAAGATTTTCAGACTTGACAGATCGCTGAACAGCGTCGAGTGCAGTTCGACGAGCTTGTTATGTTCTAGATATCTGATTAGGGAAGAAATCAACGTGGAGATTGGAAACATTAAAATCGGTAGTCAGGAGAGGTTTTTAAGCTGAAGGTGCCAGGTTAGAAAAGGAACGGAAACGGAAAGGGAGATAAGAAATAAAAGGAATCTAAAAGAAACTCCCCTTTCTAACGAAACGTGAGCGGTTTCCTTGGAAGCAAAGACTATCAAAGGCGTTCATTTTGGATATCTAAAAACTGCCGTAGTATCTGCCTTTCACAAGAAGATAAAACCAGATTTCCCTATAACGAAAGGAACTCACAATTCAGTGAGGTTTGACAGACCGCCGAACAGGCGTCGGGGTAGTGTGGAGAGCTGGTTACTGCCTAGTTGTCTGATAAGGGAAAAAATTAAAGATTAGATCAGAAAGATGGAAAACGCAAACAACGATTTTTGTGTGAATGAATTCCGAAGGTAGATATGAACTTAGTGATTGAGTCCCTCAACCAGACGAGACCTCAGTTTACGCAGCTCGTCAAACTCTCCGGAACGCTCAACTCACCTCTGATCGAGTGCGGAGACCAAAATATTACTGTCTCAGGAAGATTAGGACATGCCCGGATTTGGGGCTTATTAATGGGGAAAGATCAAGCTGCGTATGAAGTACACTTGAAAGTACTTGCCTTTGCTGCCTATTTTGGTCGTTGAAAGTTGTTTCATTGGGATATAAACAAAACGTGCTGCAGAGATCATCTTAGGTTCGAAGGGTGAAACCGATTTCCATCATGCGAAATGACTGGCAATTCCAGTCAAATTTTCATGTATGGGCGCGCAGCGCACGGCCCAAGGCCTCCGATTTTTCTCTTGCCGTTTGCTGTATCTTTTTAAATGGACGGGTGAAAAGACAAATTTTGCTAGTGAAACAAACCTTTTTAGCTTTGCTTGATCAGCTTGGTTACCTTCTGAATGTTCTACCAATTGATTAAGCTTTCCAAAAATTGCTGTCTGAACGCGAATACAAGAACTCGTGCGGCCAATTTGAATTTTGTTGACATCAGTCATCCGCACACTTTTTGTACAGTTTTGCCGTAGGCTCCCAGTCTAAAAAAAAAAGGTCAGCCAAAATGAGGGAGAAGAAAAGGGCACAGAAGACATTCGCCGAAGAGTCCGATTACAGTGCCCTGGGAGATCAATAATCGTGCCATTCGGCTTTCCAGGAAAAAATCGTTTCCCAAACGCGCAGAACTATTTGGCCAATTGAAGGTAAGTCAACATCGACCGAAATTGGCGGCACCTGAATTGGCAAGGAAGGTACAGGCGGCATTCTTTCTTTTTTCCCTGACTTTTTCTCCTGCAAAGATCTTCGTAATTGAACGCCGGGCCTTCTTTTTCTATGATTTCTTTGCACCTATTGCATGGTCAGAGAGCTTCAAAATGTCTTCCAGACAGGTATAAAACTATTCTTCACGGCAGAAAATTGGCTTTTCAGCTTTTCACCTGTTTCCACACGCTGAATGTTCCTACGAGGAGGAGGACATCGGTACCACCTGAGTCTAGAGTCTGGCTTATCGGTGAAGTGATCACCATGACCACAGAGGTTACATTCGGCGCGACGCTGCAATTATATTCTTTCCGTGATCAAAATCGATGCGACTGTGAGGTCGTGATTTTGCCGCGAAATGACTGGCATTCCGGGCGATGCTTAAACAACAAAGGAACTTGCAGACTGACAAATTTTGACAGACTGATGGACAAGTTGAGGGTAGTTCGACAAGTTCGTTATCGTTTAGTCATCTCATTAGGATAAATAAACTAAAGTGAAGGTCAGAAAGATGGAGATACATGTATGTGCGAGAGTTGATGGCGTTGCAGGTGTCTGATCAGAAAAAAAAATCAAAGTGAAGATTAGAAAGAGGAAACACTCGAGCAGAAAATCACTTTAACGGAAAAACCACATCAGACTAGTACGTCTGTAGAAGCAAAGAAACTTACAAGATTTTCAGACTTGACAGATCGCTGAACAGCGTCGAGTGCAGTTCGACGAGCTTGTTATGTTCTAGATATCTGATTAGGGAAGAAATCAACGTGGAGATTGGAAACATTAAAATCGGTAGTCAGGAGAGGTTTTTAAGCTGAAGGTGCCAGGTTAGAAAAGGAACGGAAACGGAAAGGGAGATAAGAAATAAAAGGAATCTAAAAGAAACTCCCCTTTCTAACGAAACGTGAGCGGTTTCCTTGGAAGCAAAGACTATCAAAGGCGTTCATTTTGGATATCTAAAAACTGCCGTAGTATCTGCCTTTCACAAGAAGATAAAACCAGATTTCCCTATAACGAAAGGAACTCACAATTCAGTGAGGTTTGACAGACCGCCGAACAGGCGTCGGGGTAGTGTGGAGAGCTGGTTGCTGCCTAGTTGTCTGATAAGGGAAGAAATTAAAGATTAGATCAGAAAGATGGAAAACTCAAACAACGGTTTTCGATACGGACTTCCCAAGGTTGATATTGAATGTGTGATAGTCGCTCAACCAACAAACAAGACCTCAGCTTATGGAGCTCGTCAAACTCTTCCGGACATTCGATGCGCCTCGATTCAAGCGTGAAGACGAAGTTATTACTGTTTCTGGAGGATAGTCCGGATTTGGGTCCTGTTTATAAGGAAAGGCCAGGATTTTATTGTGCCAGCAGCCAATTATTCTATATTTACTGCGCATGTAGACTGCATGTGTATCAATGAAGTGTAAAGGACTGTGCGGTCCACATCCTCTAGGTCTGGTAACCGTGACTGTGCCTTGAAAGTTCTAAGGCTCCCCATCTTATCAATAAATAAAAGCTAGTTGAGCTCCTCAGTTCATACGATACTGGACGTTCCCTCGTTTCAGACGACCAGTCCGACGTCTGAGTGTTCACACCAAAATAATCGTATGTCTAGTCCTTTGTAATCACCTTTGATCAGGGCGGTAGGAACAGACCACAGGCAAACCTGGTTATCACCGTTTGGATTATCAAGCGCCATTTTATGTGTTGCCAAATGAATGGTCTAAATTGATATTGTGCGATCCTGAAGTGCGTTCGCTGTAAATACATCGTGAAGATATCGAAACAGGAAAAAAATGGTTATTCCTCATTAAGGGCCAGTCAGGCCCAATGTGTTCAGAGAGAGAGAGAGAGCAGCACATTCACGACCTTCCCAATGAGAAATGTAAGTGAAACGGCCAATGGCAATCACAAAATGCAGGCTGTTGAAATAAAATGTCACATGTAACAACACAAATATTATTAAAAATGCCAAGTAATACAGTGACTGCAAGGAGACTCAGCGGGCTGGCTGTGATAAGCATTGTAAAGAATGCATGGTGATAGCTGTACAGAAAACATTGAAAAAAAACTGTAAAAAAAACCCGAAAGGGCTTGTGGAATGACAAAGGCAGGCAGGTTTGAACCGGACGCGTGCAAAGACAGCAAAACGTGCAATGGATGAGACAGGGTTTTGGCAGTTAACTTAGAAAGACTGGCACTGTGCTTTCACTCAGCATTCCCTGCTTCTTCATTTCTGTGGTGTAATTACCTTGTATTCGGGCTGAGGCATAGCTGGTACGACAAGACACTTCCCAAAGGAGCAATGCCAAATGTCTCAGTAACGTTATCTCGTCAACCGAAGAAGACAACACAAACCACAAGCGACTCCACTCATCCAGCTGAGGTTGCAGATGAGCGGCTTAATTCACAGGCTCCATGACTTCTTGCTTCATACAGGGAACTTGTTGTTTCTCTTCTTTTCCTGCTGCTGTCGTCTTTAGCACGTCCCACAAACATCTCTGTGATGTCACCTGGGTAAACATTTATCTTGTGCGGACCCTCTAATTTTCATTGGCTTGCCAAAAGCTCTGGGCAAGGCAAGCCATCTTCAGTGTCTTTGCGAGGTGAAAAATACTCGTGTACCATAAGTAGAATGAAACGTTCTGACACAACCCATCGGAAATTTCTGCTTGGCGTGGCTAGCTTTGAAGCCTGGTAATGATGGTTCAGCTGTCGACTTGTCGTTTGGATCGGCGACACTTGATGTCTTCAGCAGCAATGTCTGTACCTGTTGGACTTTTTTTGAAATGCCCAGCACTGAGAACCAACAAATCATCACCATATGCATCCTGCGTGTATATTCTCATGCCGTGGATATGGCCCCAGAATCAGCAGTAGTAACCTCAGCAGAGACGAGTCTGCATCACGATTCCTTCCTCATCCAATCCGTCGCCACTCCTTTTCCCCGTCTTCACACGACGTCCAAGATGTGTGGACAAGAATGCCGTGGAAAACATCCTCCGTCGCTGCTCCACACAGCTGCACGGTCTGGCCAAATCAAGGCACTCATTGCCATCAGGAACACCGTCTGTACTTGTCTGCATTCTTCTGGGATGCCCAGCACTTAGAATCATCAAAAAATCACCGTTCTGTCGCATATTTTCACATCGTGAACAGAGCCCCTGAGGTAACAGTTGTAACTTCAGTGGAAACGCTTTTGCGTCACACTTACTTTCTCATCCGATCTGTCGCCCGCTGCTTTCGCCTCATTTTATAAGACATCCAATAAGTGTTGACAAGTTTACCATGGAAACTTCCTGATCGCTGCTCCACACAGCTGCAGCGTGTGGACAAATCTTCGCTGTTGACGTTGACATCAACGGTCACCCTCCTTCACCGACAAAGCACATGGTTCCTTCAACCTGCACAGCTTCTGGATTCTCGCCTTAAAACCTCTCCCTCTTGACCAGCTCAAATCTTCTTCTTTACAACCTGTCATCTTTCTTTCTTCACTACTCTTCCAACTGGGAAACATACCAAGTCCCAACACCGAGAGTAGATGAGAACCCTTTGCCCATAACCCATTTATTTGATCAGAGCTCCAGGTGGCAGACATGTGGCTCTGAAACCCTATCCCACACTCTGGCGCAAAGGGGTAGCTTTCCTGCTGTGCGACGACCTGGACAGAAAATCTTTTAGTATCATGTGCTGGTTGCCTGAAGGAACTAAAGAGACAACTTGCCGATTCATGTTACAGTGACAGGAAGGGATGAAACAGCTTGACACATTATTGATCCATCCAGGATTGTCACAGACTCGCAACTTTATCCCACACCCACGCAGACTGTCGTATCCCTGGTGATCACCTGGTGACATTGTGTGTTCTTCTGCCCGTCTGTTTTATTTGTGTGTCAAAGAAATTTGACGTCAGACAAAGTTATGCCCTGTTCTCCTCCTAGAACAATTTCGAACTTTATAATTAACTTAATCACTGTTTAGCACTGGTGAATCCCATGAATAACTTTGGTAGTGAGCTTCTGAAGTTGTACAGTAATATCCTATAAAGTGTGGCTTTGCTAGCACATTCAGAACTGTCATTTCCAGAGGTGGTCAGAAAAGCCTTCAGTAGAGCCTTCAGGACTGCTGAATTTGAGTCCATTGCCTTAATCTTATCTCATTCTGCAATGAGTACATGATCTGACTGGAATGTAGAGCATTGTCACGAGCTGAACTCGAAGAAAGTATTAAAAAAACCATGGTCTGCTCCTTTAACTGTACAGCACAGTACTTCAACTTACAGAACTTTGAGGTTTCCAAATACTTGAAAGAAACGAGGAGAAACCGACTTGATCATGTTTGAACGGAATGATCTGAAAGCCAAGAACAAAGCTCTTGGTGACAAAACCACGGTGCCTGTCATTTAAATTTCTTACCGTTATTGCTTACTTAGCCAGGGTTGGGTTTCATTCTACTGCATTGTAACTCTCATTGGCCTGCAACAGTGGATGTTGCAACTTCAGGAAGAAGAATCAAAAGACCAATGTCAGCAATTTGAATTTCAACACGTAATCAGGTGTTCCAGCTACAATCTAGAAGGCCAACGGATGTCGTCTTCAATAAGTTTTTTGTTTGGGCCACACTATCAGATGTCTATGCCCGTCTCCAATTTCTTTCAAGTCTTTTTGGTCATTCGAGTCCACTTCAGGAAAGCACTAACTTGTGTGCTCTCTTGTGACATTTTCTTCTGTTTTGGCCTCTTCGCCTCCAAGAAAGAAGGCAAGGATGTACAGACGGGAGTCGATTGAAAACACATACCTTGCTGGCCTTTGTGCCGTGGAAAAGGACATACAGGTATCCCAATTTCAACACAAGCAGGACATGCAGAAAAGAGGGATGAAAAATGAGGAGTTTTTGGAGAAGATACGCCAGGAGAACTTGGAAGCTCTCGAGAAATGCCGCCTCGGTTTCCTTGCCAAATTGAGGCAAGGTAACATGCGATTTTGAGGAAGTATGGAAGCTTCATCACGTGAACACGTGCAGAACCGGCAGCAGGGTAATATGCAGTTTACAGCAGCTCACTTCAAGAACTTTATCCCGCAGAAAAGAAAAAATGAGCGCAGTAGCGCTAAACCTGTTATGAAGTCACATGTTCAAGATGAAGGCTAATGTCAACAAGAAAATGAGATTAGTTTGATGGCAAGTGTGTACCCGAGAGAACAATACAAGGCTGAAGACATGAATTCCAGTTAAATGGAGCAAGAGGGTTTCACACACCTATTTTATGGAAAGAAACGAATAGCGCTGTTTACACTAAAGCACTCAAATATGTTGGTGGACATACTAAGGCAAGTGATTGCTGATCTGCTCAGGGAGAAAAGTCTCTTGGACAGCTGCAGGGGGCTCGACGCCAACATATATTGTAGCAGCAAGTGGCAACTTCAAATGGGCACGACCAGTGGAATGCACTCCCTGTTTAAATGTAGCCTTTTTCTTTCTTACCACTTTAATCAATGTTAACGTTGCATGTTCAGATCATTAAACCATTGCCCTTCCACTTTATGGTCTTCCAATTGGCATATCGAAATGCTTCAGCGAACTTTACAGGCTTCCGTGTTGGCCGGAATTGTGCATTCGTGCATTGAAATCCCGCGTGCGATGCATGTGAG
>JAOWAR010154448.1:0-10985 GCA_028571005.1 Clathrina lutea
CTCTCCGGTCATGCTCTATACCTTGCTGATGACGCCTAACAAGGCAGAAACAGCTGTCCAGGGTTGAGTGTGGAGGAGAGCCTGTCATTTTTTGACACACACACACACACACACACACACACACAAGCACACACACATACACAACAATAACGTGATGATGGAGGTAATTTGGGAGTCGGTGTCCGGTGGGTCGATCTCTTGGTGTCGGGGTCAGATGTAGGCAACTGGCGCCATCGGTCTTGGCGTCGTTGTGATGTACTCTACATCCTGCTTCCCGACTCTAGTCTGTTGTGCGGTGCTCTACATCCTGCTTCCTGGCTATAGTCTATGGTGTGGTACTCTACATCCTGCTTTCTGGCTCTAGTCAGTGTAGGGTACGCTGCTTTCCGGCTCTGGTCTGTTGTGGGGTACTCTACATCCTGCTTCCTGGCTCTAGTCTGTTGTGGGGTACTCTACATCCTGCTTTCTGGCTATAGTCTGTTGTGGGGTAGTCTGCATCCTGCTTCCTGGCTCTGGCCTGTTGTGGGGTACTCTACATCCTGGTTTCTGGCTCTGGCCTGTTGTGGGGTACTCTACATCCTGCTTCCTGGCTCTAGTCTGTTGTGGGGGTACTCTACATCCTGCTTCCTTGTGGTGGGGTGCTCTACATCCTGCTTCCTGGCTCTTGTCTGTTGTGGGGTACTCTGTATCCTGCTTCCTGGCTCTTGTCTGTTGTGGGGTACTCTACATCCTGCTTCCTGGCTCTAGTCTGTTGTGAGGTACTCTATATCCTGCTTCCTGGCTCTAGTCTATGGTGGGGCCGGGTACTCTACATCCTGTCTCTTGGCTCTAGTCTGTTGTGGGGTACTCTACATCCTGCTTCCTGGCTCTAGTCTGTTGTGGGGTACTCTCTACATCCTGCTTTCTGGCTCTAGTCTGTAGTGGGGTGCTCTACATCCTGCTTCCTGGCTCTAATCTGTTGTGGGGTACTCTACATCCTGCTTCCTAGCTCCACCGGCATCATACCGGTATCCTAAGAACACTATCAAATACCAAAGTACAATTATTTTCACAACATGCTTTTAAGTTAAGGATAACCCCGTACTGATAACCCCTCACGGTCCAATGTCTTTATATTAGAGGAGATAAAGGATGAGTTCCTCCCCTTTCATTAAGGTATCCGCTCACTAGAGAAATTTAGGCTTCCACTCTTATCACATTGTTATAGTCTCTCGTGACATGTGTTTTAACCTGATGGGAGTCTTTGCAGTAAGTAACATGAGTGACACATTTCCGCCCATTAACATCGGATCCTCAGGTATATCCCCCCTCCAATTCGACAATTCAAAATATACGCTCACACCCCTCACACAGAAAAACACCGATTGACACTAGGGATTGTAAATACCGAGAGATTTAGGAATACCCAAAGTGGCACATAACCTCATGAACAATGAATGTTACATCCTCAATCATTATAACCCCCAGATATACCTTCACCTTGAACAGTCATTTACGAAATACCATCAAATTCGCAAATTTCAACAATTACCTAGGATGAACCCTAACATTCAGAAGTCCACCTCACAATGCAAGCATTCTACGATAGATATTTACCTGGATCTGCATAAGCTAATGAAAAACGGGTTTTCTGAAGGATTAAGGATAATACATGTCTCTTTTTCCCCCCTCAGGTATGTAGCAAAACAATGGAGAATATAACGAAAGGAGTCAGCATCAATGTCTCTTTGAACCAAGAACTCTTTTATTGAATCCTCACGGGTCACAATCCGACGGTCATAGAATCTACGGAGAAACGATACAAGATAACTCTTTTACCCTTAGAAGCTATTTTTGGAAGAAGACATAACCACACTAGCTTTCAATCCTTCAAACACCCCACACACCCGAACTGAGAGCAGTGTTCCATTAACATCTTCAAGAAAAAACATTTAATAACTCAGTATGAAGCTTTTCAAAGTCGACCAATCTGCTGTTGTTCAAGGACATGGAATTAGCACATATGACCACATTAATGAGATGCAAGAGATACATCTTCCACATTATCTTCTCCATCCGGATTATGCTCTGTGTGACAATATTTTCCCACTGCTACTGGTAAAAACTTCTGACAATAAATTTCCCAACTAAACCATGAGCTCTGCATGTCACTTATTGTGGGTTTGGGAGTATATATAACAAATCACAAACACTTCTATTCCACATCAACAATGTGGGATGATATTGGCGTTATGGCTTTGAAGCACTGTAGTCAGAGAGAATGTCTTTCAACCTTCACCTGAAACGGAAAAATGCCATAAATGCCTGCGAAAAAAGATGCGTAAAAATTACGCATTTTCATCATTTCAAAAAATCAGAGGAAATAATTGATTTTCAAAACCCTCCTATACTATACTTCCTACCCAGCTTTTATTCCAAACCTTAAACACAGGCTCTTTGCAGACAAAAACTGCACAACGGTGTAGACGTTAAACCCATACCCAAACCCTTTTGCTGATCACGGTCGCACCTCGCACTTCGAGGCAGGCCTTACGGAGACAAAGACTGAGTGAAGCCGTTGTAGACCATAACCTCGCAACCAAACCATTTTGCTGATCACGACAGCACGCCACACCTCGTCGTAGACCATAACCTCGTGCCCAGGCCCTTTTGCACATCATGGAGGAACCTCGCTCCCTGACATAGGTTTTAACCTTGGCCTTTCCGAGACAAAGATTGCACTACGCTCCAGACGTTAGCCACGTACCCAAACCCTTTTCCTAGTCAATGATGCACCTCACACCTCGCTGTACATTTTAACCTTGCACCCAGACCCTTTTCAACATCATGATTACACCTCACTCCCCATATTTACGTCTTAACCTTAGCAATAGGGAGACAAAGACTGAACACCGCTGTAGACCAAAACCTTCTGCCCAAACCCTTTCCTGATTAATGGTGCACAACGGAACCACCTATAGACCATAACTGCATACCCAAACCCTTTCCCTGATCAATGGTGCGCTCCACAATTTAGCTTATCCTCAAACCCGAACCTTTTGAAAATCAATCGTTTCCTCTGATTTTCTGAAATGATGAAAATGCGTAACTTTTTTCGCATCTTTTTTCGCATCCGCTTTTTTCGCATCTATATATCGCATTTTTCCGTTTCAGGTGAAGTTTGAAAGACATTCTCTCCGACTACAGTGCTTTAAAGCCATAACTCCAATATCATCCCACATTGTTGATGTGGAATAGAAGTGTTTGTGATTCGTTATATACTCCCAAACCGACAATCAGTGACATGCAGAACTCATGGCTTAGTTGGGGAATTTATTGTCGGAAGTTTTTACCAGTAGCTGTGGGAAAATATTGTCACACAGAGCATAATCCGGATTGGGAAGATCATGTGGAAAAATCTATCTCTTGCATCTCATTAATGTGGTCATATGTGTTAGTTCCATTTCTTTGAATGACAGGAGATGAGTCGATTCTGAAAAGCTTCATAGTTATTAAATGTTTGTTCTTGAAGATGTTAATGGAACACTGCTCTCAGTTCGGGTGTGTGGGGTGTTTGAAGGATTGAAAGCTACGGTGGTGATGTCTTCTTCCAAAAGTAGCTTCTGAGGGTGAAAGGGTTACTTTGTATTGTTTCTCCGTAGATTCTATGACCGTCGGATTGTGACCCCGTGAGGATTCAATAAAACAGTTCTTGGTTCAACGAGACATTGAGGCTGACTCCTTTCCCTACATTCTCCATTGTTTTGCTATACACCTGATGGGGAAAAGAAAGACACGTATTATCCTTAATCCTTCACACACCCCGTTTTTCATTAGCTTATGCAGATCCAACTAAATATCTATCGTAGACTGCTTGGGTTGTGAGGTGGACTTCGGAATATTAGGGTTCATCCTAGGTAATTGTTGAAATTTGCTAATTTGATGGCATTTCGTAAATCACGGTTCCGTTGAAGGTGAAGGTATACCTGGGGGTTATAATGATTGAGGATGTAACATTCATTGTTCATGAGCTTATGTGTCACTTTGGGTATTCCTAAATGTCTTGGTATTTTCAATCTATAGAGTCAATCGGTGAATTTCTATGTGAGGGGAGTGAGCGTACATCCTTGAATTTTCGAATTGGAGGGGAAACTAGTATACCTGAGGATCCGATGTTAATGGGTGTTTCATGAAACGTGTCACTCATTTTACTTACTGTAAAGCCCAATCAGCTAAAAACACATGTCACGAGAGACTACAACAATGTGATAAGAGTGGAAGCCTAAATTCTCTAGTGAGCGGGTACCTTAATGAAAGGGGACGAGTTCATCCTTTATCTGCTATACCTGTGAGGGGTTACCAGTACGCGGATATCCTTTAATGATACAGGGGAGTGTGTTCCACAAAGAAGCAGCAGATGCCGGGGATGAAGGACAAGAGACAAGCAGAAGACAAGTAACGAGGAAGCTCAATCAACAGACGACACATTGCCGCAAACTGGTATGCAGTATGGTAACAACAATGCTGATGGATAGATTTAGTCCTCGGATGAGGAGGACCTCGACCAATCATTAAGCTCAAGAAGTATATTACCTTAGATTGCCTACGTCTCCTAGATAGTGTTCGCCAGTCAAGGGTCTAAAGACAATCAGATAGGGAAAGATTCAGGTGCTCAGGGAGCGAGGCGCGGGCAACAGATAGCTTTGCCTTCGTCAAGTTGAAGGCAAGGGCAACCTTGCCGAAACGTCGTATTAATAAATATAAACTGTGTGCAGGAAAAAAAGTGAGAACCGTAAAGCAATCAACATTTCCCAGCAAGTAGTAGAACCGTCAACTTTTTGTTTGTTTCTTTTTATTCAATGAGGCCAAGGATTTTTTTTAAAATCAAAATATCCAAATCAGTTATGCCACTTAATCCAATGAAAACACAAAGAAATATCTAAGCTCTAGTAAAAGTCATTAACCAAGTCAGCTCTCATGCCTGATAAAGTTTGATTGACTTGGCACCTGATTTATATCCACTAAGCTGCACATGTCCAGCGATAGAATACTCCCAAGAAGGCTGGATCGATGTTCAGCGAGTTTATCTCATTGAAACGGCGCTGAGGCCCGGTAACGCCCTGTGAAAATGAAACAACTACATCATGGAATTTGGTGCCACCTTCCTCTTTTATTTTGAGATCTTGACCGTTGTGCGGGCCCTTCGTACCTTGTTGAATCAAGTTCTTCGCCTGGGTATTTACGGTGTCAGCATAGAAGATAGTTGGAAGCAATGCAATGGTCAACTATCGAAAAGTACCAAGAAGTTGGGTATCAAAATGCACAAAAAAGATGCCTTGCTTCGGCTCTGTTAACCACCCCAAGGGAGGAAGAAAGAAAAAGACACTATTCTGGTAGAGCATGGTCTTTCGTCTAGTCTTCTGTGAGAAAACTCGAGAGGAAAGCAGCAAAAAAAGTGTGCCATTGGGATGGGTGTATGATAACTACGCCGCTATTTGGTAAGGATGGTCCTTTTCACATGTACTTTGAAGTTTAAAAACGGATTTGACAAAGGCAAATCAGAAATGGTTCATGTAGCAGGGGAGAATGCTGAATGTGGTCCTATACCTTAACCTTCTCGCGTCTACACTGAACGATCGAGCGATGCCCCTTAGCTGGTACCCAGGCCATAATTTGGAAAAGGGTCTATTCAGATATACTTGTGCTCAACGATGCACCAGAATCGACTGGACAGTTTGGCACTGGTGCATGTTCACTATGGCATGGCAATCCAGACCACAACAAAGATCAACTTGTTCAAGCAGAAGAAGAAGCTCAGAGTAAAGAAGCTTGGAGTAATATTGTGATGGAGTTGCTAATAATGATCATGCCTGAATTTATAGCCTGGCTCGGTTTCAACTCTGTTAGTCATTGAGAACCTTGCCAATCCAAGACTGAGAATGACAGGAATTCGAACAGTCAAAACTGTAAACTATACTTCTTCATGCTCAGTACATGACTCAATACATGCACTCAACAGCAAATCAGATAAAGCTCAATAACGCAGTAACAACACACTCCGATGGCTAGTGAGCTTGCCGGGCCAGACAGTTGAATGACGTTCATTCTAAGAGCTACTGCAGATGAAAACAGGAATGACGCTACAAATCAATCTGACCTCAGTGTGGTAGTATAGATGGCTTTTGAAAAGTTTATGGCAATCTTTTCAGGGGTGGTGGTTGCATGTGCGGGTGGCAGTGATTTGGGTTTGTATGCTGTGCCCAAGCCGCACCCCACACCATCCCTTCAAGGGTCGGGCTGGCTGCGCACCTACTCTTTCTTACCTTTCCCGCCGTCCCAGTAGTTACCCCTTACGACAGTCATTTTTACAACCTCCTGATACCATTATTATTTGAGAGCCCCTGTCATGAGCCGATTTTGTAACGCCAGACTAACTGCAGTCAGGCAGAGCTAGGGCCTTGGCTGGTTGTTCGGCCCTCATAATTATTCCTCCCGTCACGGTTACTGCGTTAAGTCCCCTTTGAGGCACCCTATGCTCAACAGCATCACATCCAAACCATGACAAAGTAGAATGAGTCTGCATTGACTGAAGATACTGGCCATGGGACCAGCTGATCGAACAGAGACACAGCCAGACAAGACAGAAACTACATTCTAGACTACTCCAACTCCAGACTGACCGGGTGAAGACTGAGACTGCCGACTTGCATGTCGCTGAATAATCTGCACAACTAAATGTAGACAGGTCTGAGGAATCGCACGCTTTCTGTGCATCAAGCATGAACTAAGCATGTGGTTATATTAAATTACCACGCATCAACAGCAGGGAGGCTGAAATGCCACGCATTACAATTTACTCAAACCATCGTGGATCATGATAGAGATATTTAAAGGTGACAGAGACAAGTGCTGACCCGACAGAAGCAATGAGCAACCCATGCAGGAAGGAGCGGCAAAGCCTGATGGAGGTGCGAACGGGATAGATGTGTGAGCAAGGTGCGAGAGAAGGCCACTTTGCGATGACGAAGACAGGCAGGGTGATTCAGGTGCAAGGGACAAACAGGATAGTGGTGCGAGTGCCAGTGAGGAGTGAGGAAAGAGAAGCAGGAGTTTAAGGAAGTCGGGGAGACACCAGCATTCACGCCACTCGCAGTTGCTGCAGTTACACCATTTTACACACCAAACCTATGTGTGTGTGTTCTCTCTCTCAACCCCCCCCCCCCTCTCTCTCTATCTTAATTGTATCCTTGATGAAGCCAGAGGCACTTCTGGAGATATGTCCACAAAGTTCGACATCAACACATGCCCTGGGATTTTATCGGGTTGATTGTGATTACTCAGTCAGGATCTGGCATTGTGATGTGACTTCTTAATAAAAATGACTTCCGGTACTGAAAAAACATCAGTTTTTTACTATGTAGCATTTTTCCCATTCTAATTCTCTTTGTTTCATTTGAGTACACTGAATTCTGGGCCACTGCGCAACTTTCCCCCAAATACGTATATACCCCACATCTGAAAATGGTTATTTTGTTGCTCAGAAAGGCCCACAGGACACCATAAGCAAACTGTCTACACAGTTCAGTCTTTTCACTTTGTTGTGCGCTACTCAGGTGCAAGTAACTCTCTCAAGCAAGCCTAATTTTAGTGCATATGCATGCAATGTCCCAGCCAATCACTTTCGGTCATGTAATTTTACATGCAGAATAATCCTGAGTTTCCTTTCCCCTGCAAGCACAAGCCGGGAAAGAGGTTTGTTTAAAGAATAATTGTTAAACTGCAGCATCACCTTTAACACAGGAAACAAAGCGGAGCTCACACTGAGGGAGGTTGTGAATCCTCTTCATATTGACAAGGTCTGAGCAGTAATACTAAGGTGAGAAGGAACTAATTCCCAAAACACATGAAAAGAAAATTAATGAGAAACTCCGAAGAATACTGCCATCTGGTCATCTGGTGGTCGTTGAAAGCAGATGGTCGCTCAACAACGAAGATGATCAGCTCTCGTTGTGTTGTACTGCGTCACCAGCCACATGGTCACGGCCAAGGGAGACTGAGGCGGTGACGGAGGAATTCCGGCAGATCCTGGAAAGAGAAGAGCATAGTACCTGTACGTCAACTCGCAAATCCAAACTCGAGCAGTTCACTGGCAATTTGAAAACCTTTACTTCACTTCATTTTTTTCAAACATTTTCCACAAGAGACTCCTTCAAATGACAGCACATCTTGCCGCCCAGGCACAAAACACCCGACGACAGACTCAACTCAAGTTGAGCCGAAACAAAAAAATAAACACGCTTTAGATATGCAACTACCCTACGCTAAGGTACACATTCCAGCGGCGGAAAGAGATAAACACTGAAGCTATAAAAGGAAAATAGGGTGATGTAAACGTCATTGAAGGGTTAGAAAATATAAATTACACAGGGCTGTTGTAATACCTTATTAGTCACACAATAACACACACAAAAAAAAAAGAAATCGTGCCACAACAGTACCTAAGCTAAGTCAGACTCCAATACAATTCCCCTACAAGGACATTCGTGGTCATTACCATCCAGGCCAGAACAAGAAGCAACATCAAGCAACCTTCATATCACCTCAGCTGCATTCCAATCTGTTACATTCGTATCACCTCAGCTGCAGTCTAATCTGTTACATTCGTATCACCTTAGCTGCAGTCTAATCTGTTACATTCGTATCACCTCAGCTGCAGTCTAATCTGTTACGAAAATATGTGTCATAACCATACAAGAAACAGCAAGGTAATAGTCAACACAAAATATGAGCCTAGTGACCAAGCAACTCATATCGCAAAGGTGGGGACGAACAACTTCTTTTACGGAGCAGCAGAGCTTTCAACGAAAGAATTCCTTTGAAACTTTAAGCAACAGGTTGACATACCTCAGATATGAAAAGTTATCCCACCAAGGAAATGTCCAGTTGGAGTGAACGCTGATAGTTTGTACTTCCTGCCGGGATGTATTGGCGGAAAGGATGGAAGATAGTGCAGCTCTCTTCCCATTCCCAACGACCTGCGACGACGAAAGCGCAGTCCGCTGGTGTGGTCAGTCAGAACAAGAATGATCTGCTCCAGCATCTTCGAAATGCCCCTGACTTGGCCAACCAAATGCCCAGTCATGGTAGATCCAATCCCATGAAACTTTAGCTTTGGGTAGGTCGTCACTGGATATCCAAAGGCTTGCGGCAATTTGTGTTCTGATAAGAATTAAAAGAAGATGAGTAAGGAAGAAAGAACATACTGGTACACGGTATGCAGGAAGAAACTCATCCCATGAATATTTAAAACAGGCTTAACCTGGCTATGACTTTGATCATTACTTATAAACATTTCTCGTCATTTGTTACTTTTTATGACATCCATCATTCAGATTGATCACTGCTGAATTGTGACTCACATGGGTATGCATACTCACACCCACATGCGCACACGAGCACGCATGCACACACACACACACAGGCACACACATCCTCGTCGACGTGAAGCCTCACTTTTTTTCCGTTCTCGCTAGCAGCTCTATCTTTCCAGTTTATTTGACACACACACTCACACACACATGTACACATACACGCACACACACACACACACACACACACACACACACACACACACACACACGCCACACACACACACGCCACCCACACAGCCTCCCTACCTGTGAATTCCAAACCTTGAAACACGTGGGCGGCAAAATACTGTATAATGAAATACAAGTGCTTCCCAGAACTTCCCAGCACCGTCTCAAAAGAACTGGTGACTTAAGGAAGGGGCCATTCGAGCTAATTTTCTTGGCCAATATCTAAAATTTAAAATTCGTAAGAAAAGACCTACCATATGATTCAAGGAGAAAATGTAAGCAAAGCAGGGAGAAGCGAAAAGAAAATCGTCTTGGGTTCTGACACAGGAAATTTATAAATATAGCACTAAAACACGTCCCAGACTTGGTGATGGTTGGCCTACTGGCAGGAAAACAAAAACAACTTAAAATTACTTTACGCTGAAGCTACACGTCAGTCCGCCACTTTTCTTCATTGGCATGCATGAAGCAGGATTACCTTCGTCAATAATCGCTGGGTGATCACCACAGTAGGTGCTCAGATCACGTCTCCGTCTGCGATCAAGAAGGCCTTTCCTTCGTGCGCACGCAAGGAGTTCACTATCCTGTTCAGGGGAACCACTACTTCCTACAAAAGACAAAATAAAAAAGAATCAAACAAGATATGTACTGCAACACATTTTCCTCATGAAAATGTGCATAGATGAAGAAAAACATGGCCAGGGGAAGCAAGCACTTTTAAGCTACACAGTTTATTTTTCAGCTTGATTCAGCATCCTGAATTTGGAGAAAATTTACAATTCACTTTTGTGCAAAGATTTGTAAACCCAAGTGTTCGTTTGGAATAAACTCCACTGCAGACCGCAACCTGTGAAAACCTTTTTGAGCACAACTAATACTACAATCGCACCACTTACTTACCAACCGCTTCATCATAGCTGGGAGGATCATCATTGTCAGGAAGCCTCTTATCTATAGACAAAAAAAAGGGGAAGACCAGGTGATTTATTTTAATGAAAATCTACTTTGTCAAATCACCTGCTGCACACATGAAATAGATAGGACCAGCTATGGCCAGATGAATCGAAGCAAAAGTGAATTGCGTCTCAGCATGAAACTGCGTCACAAATGGTGCGTTAACTAGGAGAAGCAGTTCATATGAATCCTCAATCAGATTGCACAAATTATCCTTATCACTCCTAGGGGAACTGCCTTCCCAGAGGGCCTGCCCTCCCAAGGGTCTCCCCCCCCGCAAAGCATATATTTAACCACATAATCAAAACCATACAAGACAAACTTCCCCAGGCTCCCGGCCTTTTCCTGTCTAGCTACATGTTTCGGACAAAATGAGCGCAAGTTTCAACCCCTGCAGTACGCTCTCTTCAGTGTCGCAGCAACAATTCAAAAATGCACGTGAAAACATTTATC